>WAAD01003526.1:181501-193051 GCA_013389945.1 Fregata magnificens | reverse complement strand
CAGACATTTCACTGGGGTGGTCCATAGACTAAGGGAATGATATCTGTGTATTGTATCAAAGGCTGGGAAGGTGGTGGTGGGTAATGAGAATGTATTGGATAGTGGGGGACCTGAGCATGACATAAACGGTATGAAATAAGGGGTTGAGAATGTGCTAGTTTTGGCTGGGATGGAGTTAATTTTCTTCATAGTAGCTAGTATGGGGCTTCATTCTGGATTTGTGCCAAAACCAGTGTTGATAACACAGGGATGTTTTAGTTACTGCTGAGCAGTGCTTACACAGTCACGGCCTTTTTTGCTTCTCACCCCACCCCACCAGCCAGTGAGCTGGGGGTGCACAAGGAGTTGGAGGGGACACAGCTGGGACAGCTGACCCCAGCTGACCAAAGGGATATCCCACACCACATGGCATCATGCTCAGCACATAAAGCTGGGTGAAGAAGGAGGGAGGGGGGACATTTAGAGCAATGGCGTTTGTCTTCTCAAGTAACCATTGCACGTGATGGAGCCCTGCTTTCCTGGAGATGGCTGAACACCTGCCTGCCGATAGGAGGTAGGGAATGAATTCCTTGTGTTGCTTTGCTTGCGTGCGCAGCTTTTGCTTTCTATTAAACTGTCTTTATCTCAACCCACGAGCTTTCCTCACTTTTACCCTTCCGATTCTCTCCCCCATCCCACCGGGGGGGAGTGAGCAAGCGGCTGTGTGGTGCTTAGTTGCTGGCTGGGGTTAAACCACAAAAAACTCTTAACAATCCCATGTCTTTAGTACCCATACAGCACACAGCTGTACCCCTCCTCCGGTGCTTTAGGAGTGAAGACGTCACTGTACACGACTGTGAAATGAAGTGTACAAAGACTACCCACCATGCCGTTCCAGCAATTTTATCATCATTTGTTTTCTTGCTGCCCTTGCTCTTATTTTTGAACTATTATCTCTACAGTTCAGAGAAAGGAAGAGAAACATTGTTTTTAAGTCTGACTTCACGTGCAGTTTTTGATAAGGCATTTCAGGATTTCAAAGCATTTTCCAAAAATTAACTTAACCTCCTATAACCCATATGTGGTAGGGACTTTTACTACATTTGCTTTACAGACAGTTAAACCTATGCACGTGAGTCACCTAACTGTCCAGAGTCACAGTGAGTTAGAAGGGGGGGCGGGGGGGGAATGTCCCTGCAACAGGCAGTGCCCTGGGTGCCACCTCCCTGCTCGCAGCGCTGGCAGGTACACAGAAACACCCGCCAGCCCTCCAGAATAACACTTTTCTGCCAACGTTTATAGTTTCATTTTGTGTCACATGGGAATTCACCACCTCCGGACACCAAGATACTGCTTATGCAAGGTTTGCAGCCCTGTATCCCGTAACAGCAGCACTCCTGCCCACCCTGGGGCAAGCCTATGCTCATTCCCGATGGAACTACCACTACACCACCTCTGCCAAGAGGCAAGAGCCTCAAAAGGAGCAAAGCAGCTACAGAGGAACAACCACTTGCAGGTTAACTTGTCCTCCCCTGGGCAAAGCTGGATGATGCCCACCAAGCTACCTTTAAGCTAACCCATTACTGTCGCCACAAAACAGTGCACCACCCAGCAGATAAGCCACCCACCGTCACTACCATGTGCTTTGCCTTTTGCTTTGACGGAAACCCGATGCCGTCAGACACTATTAGAGTAACTTCTGCAACCCACCAGCTTCACTTTCAATATTTCTCCTCCGATTAAGACACACCGTCCTTCGAATCCCACGCTGGCATCGGGCAGCTGCCAGTCTTTCCCACACAAGTCAAGCTACTTGTGTGTAAACCCAGTAAAATGCGCATAATTCCCCCAAAATAATTCACCATTTTTATGACAGGCAGTTTTAGGCTATATAGGTTTAAAAATTGCTAATACCATGCTGAACTGGAAACATTTCCTAGAGCTTATTAAATATTTTTGTTAAATTGATCCACACCCATGACTGTTACAGATAACAAATGAAAACAGTTTTCTTTCTACATAAGGCACCTGTAATAACTGAGCAACAGCAGCAAACAGGCACCAACCAGAGCTTCCTCGCCCTATTAGCATTACAGAGGAAAGCCTCCCCTTCTGCTGCTAATGATGTGCTCTGCCCTGTATCCCCAGGAGACAAATGACTGCACTGGCTGATTGACTCCATCACAGGGCCATCGTCCATCAATGTATTGCCTCTCTTATTGAAATCTCATCTCGGGAAGAGAAAGTGCTCAGTACCACTTCCAAAAAAACAGTGAAAGCACTTTCAGAATAAGAGCTCCAAGATATATAACTAGAGCCAAATGTTTCAGCAGAAACATAGGTTTCCAACAAGCAGGGCAAATAAAATTTATGTCCTTCTGCTAATCTAGATGATTATTTATTTTTTTTTAAACAAAGGAATTAAACACCTACCATAGACATAAATTTCTTGGTCAAATCAAAACACAGACAGTGAATACAACCCTCCAGATTAAAGAATGGCAACTCGAGGACATTTAGCTAGCTGATTCGCTAAAGGGTGAGTTCCAGCCTCCTTTAGACAGGCTTAAATCACACTAACATCATACTACCCCACTGACACCTGCAAATAGAAGTGAAAGGAAATACAAATCCCTCCATGTATTTATTTAGTACACAGATAATAAAATTTAAAAAAGGGAGCAATCCTATTTAATTAAGAACAACGCCTTTAATTCCAAAAACGCTGCACATTCAGGAGCGGGACCAGGGCACGGGGGGTAACCCACGCTCAACACTCATCAGGGCAGCGTTCTGATCAACTTTGCAACATCACTGAAGCCACCACATTCTAGTACTTCTACATCCTCCATCCACCTCCCCGATTCGACCACGTTGCATATGAATTACCCAGACATAGTTCCACCCGCACAAAAATAATTTAGTTCAGGAAAAATATTTCAGATTATAATCAGTCTCACGTCTGTCTACTCAACAATATACATCTGAAGAAGGCAGCTTTATCTCAGGCAAGATATTTTGTCTCACTTAGCACCTCTGCATGTTACAAGCAATCCATCATAACTCTGAAATCCCGGAGAACAATCTGCTCGAGAAAACACGTCTAAACATTTACTCCTTGTTTACCCCTAAACAGAATCCAGAACTGACTTGTTTTGCTTCCATTTTATTTAAAGACAACCAATCTGATAAGATCCTCAAGCTAAAGTTTCTAGAACTCCTGAACATATTCCCCTGTAAGCTGTAAATACAGTTTCTGCAAGTTTGCACCTCCATAAAGCATACACTGTGCTTACTTAAATGTGGAGCATTTCAGCTCTCAGCAAATTGCCATAAAATGTATGCTTCAAAATGTTTATCAGTCAGAAGGTTAAAATCAATTTGTCTATTACAAGAATTCTGCTTCTGCAGTAAAGAACATAACTATAAATTTTTAGTATTTTGATCCTTGCAGCATAGGGGGTTACTCCACAATCCCAGGCCAGTGTCTCAAATAAGACCACATATGGTTCAAAATCAGGTCTCCTGGTTTCACGATCCATACTTTACACCCCCACAGCCCCTTTTCCTCACGCACTTCCAGTATTACTTAACAGAAGGTTGGCTGTGGGTGTACTTTCAACTTTCAGAAACACAGGCAGCACTTCAATAATAAAATACTATCAAAACAATGCCCGGTTTTAGCCTGTTACTTCTGTTTTTTCTAGGAGGGAGTTGAGATTCACCTGACTCTGAAGATACCGAGTTACTGAACAGTCAAACAAAACCCGCCAGGCCAAAGAGAAGTGATGCTTTTCCCTCTCATTTATATTTGAGCCAGTCAGAATTACGTCTTCCCCATGTTTAACAGGCAATGAATTTGTTGATGTACCAATTAGCACTCTGCTACAAAGAACATACTCCTAATTAATAGCTGGCTTACGGAAAGAGTGATGTTAAGGATTTGGTCGTACCTCCAGATGTACCAAAAAAGTCTGAAAGGAGCTCTCGTTGATGTAAAGAAAATCTCTCTGCACAGCGAGACAATCAATGTATTTACCATGTGTCAGCTGTAAAAGGAACTTAGATAAATGTGATGGAGGCATTTCTACATTATTTCTGTCATATTGTGTAATCCTGGACATCTGCTTAGGGTAGCATGTACAGGTTACTCCGTATTTGTGGTCTGCTTTTTTTGCCACGTCCTTAATAAACATGAAGTGGCAGTAACAATAATTTGCCCTTACCTGTCTGAAACATGCACACTTCAAATAAATCCTCAAAAATGTTCCTTTAAGACCCCTTCCCTCGGAAATGCCCAGATTTCTCCTTTTACCTTTTGAAGAAGGAGGCCAGTGCAAAGAGAGGCGTAAAGTACAGCTGCAAGACACAGCCACAGAGAGAGTTTGTATGAATCTTATTTCAGGTCAGAGCTACGCGTTACGGAACTCCAGCGCACCTTGTGAGCGACCTACATTGCGGGACTGAAACCCACTAACCTACAGAACCACCCGAAATCCTGCAAAATAGGTCAGTGGGTTTCCTCATAAGAGTTATGCAGACAAGGAGAGATGCACATCATAAAGGACAAGCAGCGCGCATCCTTCGCCTAATGCAGGAGCCCGTTGCAAGCCATATCTCCCGCCCTGCTGCCATATTCCTGCACACCAGCAGGACTCCCCAGAAGTGCCGTGAACTTCTCTGTTTCTCACCACACCAGCTGTCTGCTCGTTCAAGCCCGACGGAGCAGGAAGAAAAGGAGCCGCACCGCAGCAAGGAACAGTGAGCCTACCAACAGCAAAGCTGTTTAATTCATGTTGCTAACGCAAGGCGGGTCTCGCAGCAGCAGGAGTACAAGTGAGACCTGATTCCTGATCAGCCTGGAGTTACAGCAGGGGCATCCAGGCTGTAGCACAAAAGCTGGATGCAGCCAGCCAAAATAACCCATCCAGCCCACAGCACATGACCTGCCAACTTTCAATCCTCATTGGTCTTGGGTCCCATGCATTGCTCTCAGGGACCTAACAGTTCAGCCAAAACAGAGCCTCACAGCGCTACGACCTGCTGGGGAACACTAATGGGCAGCACAAAAGTCAGCCGAGACCCCGCAGGAGCCGAGGGTGGCCGCAGAGAACCACGCTTCGCATCCACCACCTCCCTCCTCTCCGCTACTGCGCCAGTCAACACTGCACAAACACTTTTCTATTTCCAGTTCATACAAGGTTCCACTTATTAGATGAACCCACATCAGCGTGCAAATACACACGCCAATTGTGCAAATGCAGCAGCCCCTCCACAGCCAGCTGATGGGAAAATGAAACAATCAGGGCAATTAAGAAAGGCATGCAGAGAAAGTTGCTTGGCATTCCTCTGCCTACCAATTCCCCACAAGGACCTGCCAAGAGCGAGGGCCAGTATCCCAGAGGACGCAATGCCTGTTTACAGCAATAGAAGAAAGTTACATGCCTTCCCCTCCTACACGCACATACATACTTTGATTTAGATTCCCATCTCCCAAAAAAGCAGTCTACAGAGGAAGGGAAAAATGAATAATATCCATGCTGCATATTATCAGTGATAAACTGCGACACTGAGCGTGTTAATCTATCTATTAGATCTTTATACAGTCTCCAACAAAAATCAGAGATCTATCTTTAAACCCTACCATCCACAATCATTTAACCCAAATGGGTAATCCACATGAAAACTGTAACACAGATTTTCCTATGTTATTTAACACAAAGACTTTTTTTCCCCCTAATAAAAAAGCACCACAACAGGTATAGCTGTTATTCCTTAATAGGATCCTATCCAAGTGGTAGGAGCAAAGTGAGTCACAGCAGCCACCACAGTACCTACTGTGTTTGTCACCTACAGCACTTCAGGCACCCAAATTAGGCAACCATAGTGAAGGGGTATTGCCAAGGTGCTGCACGTCAATACTGAGGATCCTCCCTAGTGAGAATGATTTCCCAGAGGTGCTGAGACCCAAGAGAAATCCTGGGGTGATGGTAATGAGATCATTAATGCCAGAGCCAAACACTTGCAAAGAGCAAATCAGGACACAACTCATTTCCTTCAAACAGCCCAAGTACAAGATGCAGATCTTCTGCCAGTGTTATGCTTGCACCAGGATGACAGATAATAGCTGACCTGAAGCTGAACAGCTTCATCTGCTCAGATGAAGTCTCACAGACTAACTCTATGCTAGTTAATAAAATAAGCACAGCATGAATAGGTACCAGTAGTCAGTTTATAATGGATCAATACCCCAAGCCATGCCGCTGAGGCACCTGGGATCCAGCAATACGAGTCATGACGTCAAACTTAGTGTCAAACCACAGCCTCAGAATTTGGGGCTTGCTGTGAACCATGATCATTGTCTGCTCGTAAAGTGCTAGGTTTGCAAAAGGCTCCTCCTGTCCTTAGCTCCCACGCCCTGGTGGGTTTGCCAGACCTAGCAAAATTACTCATCTACAAATCCAGAAAGTAACAGCTAATTACTTCTAGACAGTGCTGGTAAACAAGGTATGAGACAACAGAGGTCTGAAGAACTCCTTGCATGTGGGCAAACATTTTGCAAATAGGTATTGTGCATTCCAGCACTCAAAACTACCTAGGCAGAGTTACGCTGTTCTCATCATCCATCACCAACAAAGCAGTCCCCAAGGGGACACATCCTCAGGATCCACATGGCCCCATGGAGCACTGGCATGACTCCAGGCTGCTACAGACCACGCTCCACTCCACCTGATCCAGCTGCCATTTAACTTCAGCAATCAATGGGAAAAATAGGGATGATTTAACCATAGATCTAAATGGCCAATTAGTAAAACAAATATTCCGGAGTAAAGGCACCAACGTCGCTTCCACAACAGCTTTTTCCAGACGAGTCACATAGTCCATTTTTATAGAAAATAACCCACTTAAAGGCCAGCTATGATGCTAAATAAAACCCACCTTAATGCAGGTGAAAGCTATTTAACTTGAAAGAACTGAATGAAACCACTTTGCTTCTAACCTACACCACAGCTACACACCAAAGCAAGCATTTTTAGAAGAACAGTCCTGCAAATACATGGTAAATAACCAGGACATATATTAGTTGTACGGAGGTCAGGATCGTGAGCCTGATTCCTCATTCCAGGAATAGCAGGACTATCTGGTGTCTATTCTAGTCAGCCCAGCTTGGACGCAGAACAAGAGAATACTTTTCAATGGTGATGTGGACAGTAGTTTACGTCCTTCAAGGTGCTAGCTTAGATCCTGCAAACATGCAAAGGAATTTTCTGGAGAACTGAAGGGGAACAAAGGCCAGTATCTATCAGAGACACCTGTTCCACACAAGAGAAAATTCATTTTAAAATTATGATGAAGTTTCAGCTCGGCCTCCCCTCAAAAATAAGGATGGCAAAAAGAGTGAAGCACTACTGACATACACTCCTTGAGCACTCCACAATGAAATGTATGTTCAAATCACTTGATGCAAACCCCAAACAATGCACTTTATGCATACAGGTATTAGCAACAAATACAACAGAAATGCTCATTAAGTGCATGCCTTGCAGAGGACATACACACTACAACTTGTTCATTTTGTACTAAGAAGTCCCACTGCTTTGTTAATTTGTGTGTCAGACATCCAGTTGTTGCTCTCACATCTTCCACTGACTTTTAGTGCATTTCTCTGTAATCAAGGCACGTTCACGACAGAGGATGTGAAGTTCGGAAAAGGAAAGCTCTTATCCTAAAGTTAGAGAAAAATTAACATCAGAGAAGCTCCACCACATCACACCGCTTGCCTATTTATCCAAAAGAAGCTTCAGAAAATAGTAACTACCTCTGTGAAATCAGAGGGAGGGGGGAAATATTCTCCTTCACAATGATGTCTGAAAGCAATCCCATGCAGAAACCATGCGTGGTCTCCCATCTCTGCGCAGCCATGTCTGGGAAAAGAGAGGAAGCTACAAGAAGAGGCGTACAGGAACACAACATATGTAAACCATCAGAGAATCAAAGGAGAAGAGGAGCAAGAATACCATTAAGAAAAAAACAAATGGAAACAGGGATCTATCGCCTACCCTGAAATAGGAAGACAGAGCTCCCCATAATGGGAAATACGAGGCCAAATTCTGCCCTCACATTCCTAGGAAATCCAAAGTAAACTTTCCTTGTGTGTTTGAAGAAGTAATGGATATTGGAAGGGAACATGCGTCCATGGAGCAAACTTCCCAGCAGAAGTTTTAATTCAAGTCTTCTCCTGTGTGCAGGAACCGATGGGACTACACCAGAGCAAACCACCAGAAGAGCTGCAGGACGCAAGTGGAAGTGGTGGCCAGCATCAGTTCCCTGCACTGTTACACCGATACAAAAACCTCCAGGAAAGAAAAAAAGTATTGTACACCCCACCAAACACATTACCATTGCTCACTCCCAAGCTAGCCAGTTAAATCATTGTCTCGCCCAACTGAATGCTGTGTTGAACATAGCTTATGCCTTTGCCGTGATCCCCACAGAAGAAAAACTGTAGGAAAACTCAACATACTTGCCTAAATAGAATATAATAAAGCTCAACCATAAAAGAATAAAGGTGAGGAAAGGGAGTTAGTGACACACTGTAACAAATCCAGTATTCAAGTTTAACGTAATCTTTGCATGACAATTCCCAATTCCCTCGAGATGGATTTGACCTCATTTTTATTTAGAAGTGCAACTGAAATATTTATAAACAGCCCCTTGAAAAAGTATTCAGGTGCAATTTAACTGTTCAGCACCTACAGTGATTTTAACTTGGCACGTCAACTCTAGAACTCACTGTGTTTGAAGCTCCTTTTATGAGATCCTAGGGCAAGGGGACAGTTGGATCTGAGAAAGTAAAACTTCGAACTGCTGCCAGCCACCCCTCCCACACACCAACAGATTATATCGACTCTGAAAAAATATACACACAGTGAGAATTAGCTAACGTCCTAACTAGTTCTCAAATCAGACAATATTTATCAGCCAAAGTAAATTCTACAGCAAATAACTGGCTTCACAGTGGACAGGGGGGTGGCATAGGTCATGCCAGATCTTAATTCAAAAACCTGGGCATACCGTAATTGCACACAATAATTTGATGAAAACCAGTTGCCTCATCACATCTACAATGTCTGTCTTTCACTACTTCGTTGAATTTTTTAAAAAGTGAGTTTGATAAATTTCCAATAAGTGTTACTGAAGTAAGCCTTGATGAAGCAAGGCAGTTTTAAATGTGGAGAAGTGTCATCAACTTGTCAAATTGCAGCTTAAAAGTCAAGCTCATCAGACACCTTATATTTCAAGTAATAAATTATCAATCATAACTTATTAAGTATCTTTACCTCAGTCATTTATTTTAAAAATTCTGAAGAATTTCCCCAGCATCCACTCGTACGTCACATACTGTAACACTCAAAGCAATACCACAACAAAGAACTCTGACCTCCCAGGTCTTCTCAACATACGATGCTCACTCACAACATTCAATCACTCCTGCTTTCGGTTATATTTATTCATAAAGGATATAAATATGCAAGAAGACATGATGGTCCATTGAATATTTTAAATACTTTCTCAAATTCTACAAACAAAGGCAATTTAAAAAGCAGCAAAAATGAATAGAAAGTTGATGAATTAAATGAATTAAAATTAGAAGCCATTCATAAGGGTCCATTACAAGCTAAATAGAAGTACAATGTTCTAGACCCGAGGATCACATCTGCAAGTAAGGCTACAGCTCTTAACCTGAAATCACCAACTGCTATCCCTCTTAAGGGTCCTTTAAAAGACAAAACATCCTACTACCTCAACAGTTTGAAAATTATCATTAAAAAAAAAAAAGTAAGGGCATGCTTGAGAAAGCTGCTGCTCTCAAAACGAACATCAGCATGGGGGCCAAATAAAAATGATCGAGTCTCATACAAGATACAACCCATAGGGGCTCCTACATGTCATTAAGACTCTCCTCCTACAAACACCCATGCACATGCTTGACGTGACACTGTGAGAACTCTCGGTGACTGCAAGGCTACGCACTGTAGTAGTACAGTTAAACACCAGGCGACTGCAGGATCAACATGTTTCACCTGAGCCAACAGGGAAGCCAAGGAAACAGAAAACCACAGAAATCAAGCATGCTGTGAAGGTTTAGTTGCATGACAAAATAAGAGTGAAGAATCAGCTCTAGGCACATACAGAACACTACTGTCCCAAAAGCTCAATCTTATTCAACGCTATAACTACACTATTTAAAATTAAGTTCAACGCCTCTACATGTTTTGTAAAAAGCGCAGGGGTACTTTTAACCAACGTGCATCATAAAACACACAGTGAAGCACTATAGCACACTGGTGCTGTAACTCAAGAGAGTTTCAATGGCCCAAAAGCATGCTCCCCATTAAAAACATAGGCACTTCACATTGTCTAAAGCACAGCGCGAACAATAACCAACCGAACACACTTTCACCTCCTTTGTCAATCAAGTCAAGACAGCCAAGTCATGCAAACAGCCTGCTGATGAGAGCATCTCAACACGCTGCTTCACTCAAAGGAGGAAAGCGATGCCTTTCACAATGGAAATCTTACGGACCTACTTCCTTGGCAGAGCAGAGCAACGGGAACTTACATTTGAAAGGTACAATATGAACAAAATCGGAAGTCAACATGGTAGAACAAATCAGAAGAAGAAAAAAGCAGAGCACCACATGCCTGTTTCAGTGCCAGCTGATATTTCTAGGACAAACTTTTTGAACCCATTAACCTGGAGAGTGCAAGTTTTTGGGGTTGTTGTTTTGGGTTTTTTTTTTAATTAAATTAACTACTGTATGTCATCTTCACCATCTCATAAAGACTTCCACAGTTACTCAGCGCCAGGCAATCAGAGAGACCTGACAACTAAAGCTTTCAGAAATCTGCACCATTCCCACACTGAGCACAAAGCCGATTCCTTTCCGATGACAACAGGCACCAAGAGATCAACATCTCAGGAAGGGAGTTTTTGTTCTCGTGGCATCTTTAGTTTCAGCCATTTCCCAGCTCGCTCCCTAATCCTCAATCATCTCTACTCCTCTAGAAAACACAGGTAAATCTCCACCCAAACCACAGACAACCGTCTGCCCCAAACCACAGTCAGAACGTTCCTGGCTGCCTGCGGTCCTCTGTACATCAGTGACAAAAAAGCACAGAACAACAAAAAGATTCAGGTTGCTGCCACATCCACGAAACATGTCTTCCAGCTCCAATTAAACGCTTGAAAGAGAATTTTTAAAATCCGCAGGCTTTTGAACAGGGACAGAAGGGACCGCATCGGGGGAAGGGGGGGTGCAAACAGCCGATATCCAAGCAACAGCGAAAAAAAATCAACAAGTCGGCACGGCCCAGCGCGGAGCAAAAGCCGCCTCGAAAGGTGCGGACGTACCTTGTGGAGGTGCCTTTCCTGACATCGCAGATGCTGCATTTGAAGGCTTCGGCGCTGTTCCTGAAGGTGCACACGCTACAATCCCAAAAGCCTTCGTCGGCTGCAGGTTTGGCTTGCCTTTTCGGCCTTGACGAGGGGGAGGGAGAGGGGAAGCG
>WAAD01003526.1:95579-180143 GCA_013389945.1 Fregata magnificens | reverse complement strand
TGCCCGCGGGGCGGGAGCGGGCTCCGGGCGGCGGGAGGGGCAGCAGGTACCGGCGGCGGTTAGCGGGGGACGGGGGATGCGTAGGCCCGCTCCCTGAGGGGAAGGGCGGCCAAGCCGTGCCTCGCCCTGCCGTGCGGCTGCGCTGGAAGTTACCCCGTAGGGTTGGGCAGCCGGGAGCGAACTCCCGCTCCGTGCCCTTTCCTCGGGCACGGGCTCCCTGTGCCTTCAGGAGTACCTCGGCCGCTACCTTTATGAACCTCCTTTCCGCGTTGGGTCGGGTCACTAGCCCGTACAGAGCCCAAGGCGTTTCGGCAGCGCTGCCGTAGTCTTTCAGGAACGTTCCCATCAATCCCTCAGTGATCAGTCGACTCCACCGAAAGCACAAGCTGTGGTTCTGCAAAACTCCCGAGGTGGGAAAAAGTGGCATTTCCCAAAAAGCGGCAGCCCTGCCCCGAGTTTCCCCCCTGCCCCCTCGGGCCTGTGGAAACGCTGGCATGGCGGGCGGGACGGCGATGGGCCGAGGACGAACCCTTGCTGTCTTTGCTGAGCCGCTTTTCACGCGGGGCCGGTTCCTCAGCGGTGGCTGCGGGAGGAGATGGGGTCAATGAACAGCTGAGGAAGGACGGGGTAATGAGGGATGAGTAAAGACAAAAGTTGGTTCAACCACTCCCAGCTGCACAAGCGCAAGCCTTGCAGGGCAGACATTTTTTCACTGTGCTTTCCCAATTTCTCAGTGGCGACTGAGCCAAGCTAACAGCTCCCGCCAGTGAAGAGCCAACTTCATTCCCCAGGCTAGAAACAGTGCAGACAGGAGGGATGTCTGTGGGCTGCATGGAGCTGTGCCTGGGGAGGGGGGCTGCAGGGCGAGGGTGAAGACGGTCTGAACAAAGTTAACCTATGGCTGAATACAAGAAAAAGATAAAGAAAGTTACTACTTAAAAAGCAAACCAATGTAAGTGGCTTAAGGCAGGATACGCTCCTGCCAGGACAGGAGGAAAGCATAACTGTGTCCTGCGCTTTTAAAGGTTTAGTGATCTGGACTCACTCACAAGCCACAGAGGTTTTTTCCCCTCCACCGATGCCCATTTTAACAGTCAAATCATGCTGACAGAGTCACCTCGCCTTATTTAATAGCTGCATGTAATCCACTTACCCTACCCAGCCTCCCCCCCATCCCCACACAGGTAATTTAACCCTTGCTGGCACCTCTGCCAACCGATTTAACTGCAATTTGTGCAGACAAAGACTTCCAATGACTTTTTTTCTACGCCACGTAAGTTCCGAAACAATACAGCAAGAAGCAGACGTACTCCAAGGGCAGAGTTAAGGTTGCGCAATTATCACATGTAGGAAGTGTCATTTTCCCATTGCATCTGCTGTTTTCCAAACATTTTTGCTCTTTTAGATTACGGCGGTAACGTTTACTTCGGGAATCTGTGTGGGAACAGTAACTCAGCAGTGCTCACGGGGTCTGGTAAGCACAGAGTCCTGGTGTGCGATCACTACCAGAACTTGATGGCAATGATGTTTATGGGGACAACAAGAACACCGTGTTGGAGAAGCACAGAAAGGCAGAAAGTGCTGAAATTTTGACTTGGGAGGAGATCTAGGCATGGTCTGACTCCCATTTTCTGCCGCAGCTGCTTGCCTTAGCTCCCCATGGCCGTGTTAAGCAGAGCGACAGCCACCACAGGCGCAGAGTAAGTTATTGTGGAAACACCAAGGAGCTACGGCCCATTTTTAGAAAGCAATTTATCTCTTCAAAAAAGTTTCAGGGTTGCTGTTTTCTTTTTATAGCAAAAGTTGTTTTCTTTCCAAAAACCTACTACATCCTTTATTATCAATTCCCCTGGAAACCTTCCTTCCTCAGCAAATAACGCTTTCAAAGTCACGTGTTAAAAGCTTGGCAACCCAAGTATAGCGTGACTTCATTCAATCATGTACATGCAACAGGAAGTGATCATTCCCAGTTTGTTAAACACTCTTCAAGCCGCAGCTGGGTGTCTCTACCTTCACGGACGGTTCCTGGAGGAGTGCCGTGGCTGACGGTAGGCTCATGTGTTGATCCCGCCAGAGCTTTTGGGATGCTGCATCCTGCGGGCAGCGCTTTCCTGCTCAACCCTCCAGACGCTGACGCACCGAGATGGGACCCATTGGCAGAAATCAGGGCTGAAAATACAGTCAAACTGAATTACAGCTGCGTTGGTGGGGTATTTCTTTCACACTGTGGTGTTAGCACAGTGAGTTATCCTGCCGGCCTCAAAATTCATCGAGGTGGCCTGGGCAGCGCATCCCACTGAGCATTTGGGGATTTTTAATGGAGTTTGGGCTCTCGCATGCTCGCAAGGCAGCCTTGGGCAAGTCATTTAGCACTTCTTCTCATTAACTCCAGCACTCTTGATTTGAAAAGTGAAAGGAGTAAATTTCTAGGCTCACATGTGAATCTATGGCACCAGTTTTCAAACCAAACTCATTCCAGCTAAATGTTTTGGACTCCACAGTGCTGTTCAGTTGATGGTAAATCCAGCAGAAGAAATTCCCATCCTTGCCTCCAGAAGATGCCGCTTTCTTAGCAGTGCCAACTGTGTGCAACTGCTTGCTTGAGAGCACCCTCAACTGCGAGAGGATCCTGTTAACCCACTTCTTTCCACCTGTCCCCTTCCCCCACCATGTGTATTTTTAACGACAAAAACCTTCTAGAGACACTCATTGCAGATGCTTCCAGGGCATGACCAGAGACGCGGCACCAGGGCAGGCACGCTCACAGCAGCTGGGAGAGCAGGGCACGAACCTCTCAGGCCAACCTGGCTGCCACAGCCTATGCTGGGAACTCATGCGCAAATGGCTTTGCCCAGCAAAGCATTGGCTGTGCATCAGTACATCCTTCATGTTAGGCAGGGTGACGTTGGGATGAGACAGGCGGAGCATGGTTACCCCTCTGTACCGGCTCAGCATCCCCCTCACCCGAACCATCCCTCACCCCCCGCAGCGCTGCAGCTGCTCCTGCTTCTTTGCTTCGGGCCCGAAAACGGGCGACGATCCAAACTGATGGTCCATACCATCCCCGGAGCAGCTGGCCAGGGATGCTCAGAGACACACCCCTGAGCGAAGCACCCTGCTAATAGTCTCTTCAGCATGGTGAGACCTCTGAAACCCGGGGTGCCGAGAGCGCAGGGACCGTCGGTATAAATGGATTTAAAAATAAACTGGGACGCTATGCACACAGCCAAAGTCAGTATTTGTGCATAGGGTTCAATGCCAAATACGCCGAGAGCTTCTCGGCCCTGTTGGTCACTGTGGTAAATACGCATTTTTGTAATTTTGCATCAGATGTGCGTAACTTCTCAGAAGTGACTGCAGTCCTGAACAGCCTGAAGTCTAACCACTGATAAATGACTTTTCTGTGGATTTAATAAGGAATTTGTTACACAGGAGTTGGAATCAGGCTCAGGACACAGGTCTTTCTATTAGTTTAGCCAGAGCAAAAAGGATCAGAAGTGATGCTGCTGCTCTCTGGGGCAGGGAAGTTGCGTATCACCACACGATTAGCACCTTTTAGTAGAAGTGGGTGGAAAGGGAAATCAGCAATTGAGGGTAGAAATGGCGAACCAGCTACACTAGAGCACCTTAACAGCCAGCATTCATTTCACTGTGTCCTGCTGAAGGGGATTAAATGTGCTTGGCCTCCCCAGGTTTCCAGGATGAGAAGACATCAAGGGGTGGAAGAAAAAGAGGCTGTGTGAAAGCCGTCAGACTTCACACAAAGTAGCGTAATGTTTGCCATACCATGAGAGCATCCTTGGCAAGGGAAGCAGGAGCCTATGCTCAGAAGCCTGGAAGTCTTCACCACAAAATGAAATACCAAACCAGAAAGCATGCGTTGGCCAAAGACACTGGTGGCCAACTAACCGCACCCTCTCTTGCTTTCAAAGCACAGCATTAACTGCCATCGGCTTCAGGTGCCAACGCTAGCGAGAAGTCAGGAAGAAACTACTGGAAGTCTCACTTAGCACTTGACAGCATCTTTGAAAATGTGGCCCACACTGAGTTCGTAAGGTTTTGGGGAAAAGCGTTGTGCTAGGGATTGTGTAAATACAGAACTGGCTGATGGATGGCCCTGGTGCACCACAGAGTTTTATGCATGCTCTGGCAAAACATACTGAATTAACAAGTGTCTCGGATTAATACGGGGACACTAAGAGACTTCACTGATAATTGTGGGAGAGAAACAAATGATAAGAGTTACCACACAGTGTGCCATTTTCCGGACTTCAGTAAAGACTCAGATGCATGTTCCGATGGGATATTTTTAGCTGAGCTGGGAGCACAGGCATGGCAAAGTAGGCAAGGGATGAAGCAAGGAAAACCACAGGGCTGGAGGAAGATCCTTGGTAGAACGCCTCAAAAAAACTGCCTTGGGATGAACATTACTTGCTATTTTCCTGAGTGACCCCATTAGGAAAAGGAGGGGTTGTGCAAATAACCTGAAGATGAGAAGCAGCATGTCACACTGGAAGAAAAGAATAACTTTGAGAGAGAGCAAAATGGAAATGGGATGATATACAGTGCTACTGACTTAGGCAGCTGGGTGCTCATAATAAAACTTTCTGACTTAGAGCAGAAGCTCGTTGGTGCGGCACACAGGAGGGAGAAGGCCTGTCTCAGGTGTTTGTGTGCCGCTGGTGTGACTTAGCTCCCGAAAAGGCCAATGTCAAGCAGAGGGTATTAGAAGAATACATATCAGTTAATAGAGACGGGGAAATATATAATGACTTTGTACCGTGCGCAGGCAACATCTTGTTGGAATTACCATTCTCCAGACAATTCTCCAGCTGAAGAAAAAAATGCATTCAAGTTGGGACAAGCATGGAGAAGACTTTCTAGGATGGTCAGAGGAATGGAAAGCCTATTTTATGAAAGAAGTCTCTACAAACTCAACTTGCTCAGCCTAGGGAAACAAAGGCTGGGAGGGGATATGGTCACTCTAAAAAATACACTGTGGAAGAAGGCAGCACATCGCAGCAATAAAAGAGCTAGCAGACAAGAAAGAAGAGCACAACTGATCTATGCTGGACATGTAGGCTGGAAACTAGACATCTGTTTCTAACCTTTAGAGGAGCCAGGAACAGCAACGGCCTCGCAATGGGAGGAGCAAAGGCAGTCAATGTAAAGATGGACCTCGATCGCTTACAGAAGGAATCGCACAGCAGAGCGGCTCATGCGGTCCCTCCTGCCCCTGTGATCCCACTGAGGTCAGACCCTACTGCTGTCATCAGGGTCCTGGCTCTCCCTCCTCACCCATCCATACCAAATAATCTCGTCTGACTTGTTTCCAACCAACAGATTTCAGTAGATGCTCACTCAAGGGGAGGGGAGAGGTACAGGGAGAAGAAAACTCTTCACCCAGCTTTCGTGCCTAGAAATGGATTTCTCAAACATTCAGGGATTTCCAATTTGCTTCTAAATTTGGTATGTGTGTTTTTCCCTCCCAGAAAACTTAAAACTTCCTCTCTTCAGCAAAATAAGGATATTTTTAAAGTTTTCTTTCTTTCTTTTTTTTAAAATATAATCCATTTTTAGATAGTTTTTCGTGGGTTCTTTGGAAAATAGTTTTAGAACTGAATTAGCAAGTGATCAAATGCCGACTATCAGGAACTTCACACAGCAAGCCAAAAACTTTCTATCAGAAACAGCCTGCCGAAGAACAACGTAGTAGAAAAAGGATCTGAAAGATGAGGAGCAATATGCAAGCAACAGCCAGTGCCAAGAATCTCCAGGGTCTGCAAACCCTTAAAATGCCAGACAGATGGGAGTTGAAAACAGCCTGAAAAGGTAGAGAGGCATAAAAAAACTCCACATGCAACAGTGTTAAATATAAAACTCAGCTGAGTAGAAAAGAAAACCAACAAAAACTAGAGGCTCTAGCTAAGCATCCTGCACACTGTATCCTGCAGATAGCAAAGGCTGTGCAATTTAAATCTGTAATCCCTTCCCAAGCAAAGAGGCTTTTGCAATAGCGCAATCTGGATGTCACCAGCATATGAATAGGCATCTTGGGACTGCTCTGGAGAGCAGAGGTCAAAGTTTAGTGATGTATGTAGTTGTCTCCCTAATGGGTCTTATTGATTATTATCCATAGAAACAAGCAACGTCTCCAAATCTGCCTCCCCCTTTGTGCTAGATGCCAGCAATCAAGAAAAAGCACCTTCATCTTCTAACTCCATGCAGTTTGTAGAACATTGAAGCCTGCGACGAGGAAAGACACAAAGTTGCTGAATAGACTAATGAAACACAGCAAGTGGAAAAAGGTAAATAGATCTGCGTAACATCTGCATAGCAATGATACATGGGAGCACAGTGTCAAAAAATAATATCTAATAAAAGATCACAAAAAAATTTAGGATAACATGAGGGGGGGAACAAGCAAGTCAACATTGCAATTCAATCACCTAAGTAAATTATGCATTGTGGAAAGGGCTGAAAAACCCCGGTACAGATAAAGCCAAATTCACGCTTGTCCAACCGCAGGTATTCCAGCAAGGTGTCAAATATTGCAGTGAAATTGTCATATCTGTGGTATAAACGGTGGTAATAGGTTGGTATCTTCACAGCACAAGCACAGTTCTGTTGTGACAACTTCAACAGGAGAGCAAAAACAGAAGAAGCACCAGAAGGACTGGACCAAAAGCACCAATGCTATTTTTTCCTATTCTAGTGAGCACTGCTGTGGCAGCCAGCCAGCACGGTCATGTGAGCAGGGCCATCTCAGGTAGGGCACTGGGAACCCCCTCAGCAGGGAGACTAAGCTGATAAATAAGCAAGGGTAAGGGTGATTATCAGACCTCTTCAAAAGTCCTGAGTTCGCAAGGTAGAGCCGGAGAAAGCCGGCTCACTCTTGAGAGTTTGGTACTTCCACTTCTGGCCGCTGCTAGAAACTGGAAGAGGGAGGAAAAAAATAACCAAACCCAACCCTGTCTACAATATTTCAGAATCTCAGAAAATATCCCATTTGGGTTCAGGGTTAGGAACCACCTCAGGCAGCAGGGAGGTCCAGGCTCTCTCTGGAGGTGTTTGCCCACCTCCATATGGAGGCACAAGGCCATTAAGGCTGGCCCTACTGATGTGCTGCCTGAGATCTGGCTGTCTGCTCTGTCCATTCTCATCCTCACCCGTCTCACACCTTGCAGACTGAAAAGGGGCAGAGGAGGTTGACAGTGCCGCTGGGCTTCCCTGAGCAGCCAGGGACCCAACGCTGGTCGGCAACAGCCATTTCCCACAGGTGCTAGGCACCAGTTCCTGGGCTGTTCCCTGCACACCTACCCCAGCACACAGAAATACGGGACGTGGAAGAGCCTCCTTGCAAGAGCTCTGTGCATGGACTCCTGCCGCCTCGTAGCGAGTCCTCCATGCAGGGCAGGGTGAAGCAAGGCTTGCTGCCCAACAGAGGACCACGTAGGTGACTCCTGCTCCTGACTCTGTGGGATGTGCAGCTTGCTAGCACAGGTTATATAAACCTAGTTATCTACCCGCATGTCCTCACATTGAAAAAGATGGGTCTACACACCTGAAAAAGAAGAAAAGCATGCGACTATAAAGCAAAGTATAGACTGTGTCATAGATATGGAGGCCATAGCACAAACCAGATCAGCAGTAACTCCATTTACTTCAGTGGAACTGTAACATCCCAGCCCCTGCCAGGGATGTCGTTGTTCAATACAACACATCTAAGTCATAGAACAGCAACAAGCCTGCCACACACTCAATTTTCTTACAGGTACAGCAGATCTGGCTTGCTCTGGGGTGTGTGAAGGGACCAGCTCCAGGCAACCAGAGGTGCTGTGCTCTGTGCAGCTGGCATTTGGATCACCAGCATCTGGTGGGAGTACAGCTACTCAGGACTCACCAAAACAACAACAACAAAAAAGCCTCTTTTCTCGTAGAGTACAGCTGAATTCCCTTCCTCCCATTCCCTTAACAGATGTCAGAAAAAAGCATGAATGGCTGCAGCTCTCTGCTTGACTCACAGCTTTCACACTGCTGCAGAGCTGGCCTACTGCTTCTGAACCCGGTTCTGGAAGGTGTTGCTTTTTGAAAAGAAAAATGGAGAGAAAGGAAAAAAGCCTCTTAAACACTTAACAGTAAACTCCTTCAAAAGAAAACTTGCTTCAAGCCAAAAAACATTTGCCAAGTTTCAACTAAATGTGAATTTTCACAATGCTGTAATAAACACCTCAATATGGGGGTTTCAAAATGAGAATGCTGAGACAACTTTGCTCCCAGCAGTTCAAAAATATATATAATATATAACTTTTTTTTTAAAGAGAAATCAAATTATCCCGCAGAGACATTTTATGGTGCTTCAGTTATATATATATATATATGAAAAACCCATATATATATATATATATATAAAGAACCACAGAGAAAGCAAAATGAAAAGCCATGGATTCATCTGTTGCCCGCCATCCCAGTCATGCAGGAGGATGTAGGCAGGAGCAGGACTCCCTCCCCAGAACCAGGTCACAGGTCTAGATGCTATTGCAGCAGATTAACCTGGGAGCACTACGGGAAGGAAGCATTTCCGGGAGAGAGAAGTGGTCTACCGCAGAAATGCTCTTGCAGAACCTACCTGGCCATTTCATCTTCTCTAGACTCCAGCCAGGGTTCCCATGGGCTCTGCGACACACAGTGCTGATTTCTGAGCCCAGCGCCTCCTTCCCTGAGCACTGCACCAAGTGGTGCCTGCCATGGCTGTAGGCGTCAGAGTAGCTCCAGCAAGGCTCTCCAGTAACTGATAGTGATGGCATGAGCCATCAAATGTTCCTTGGATGAGTCTAAATTCTTGGCTGCTCAGATGTTGAATGGCTTTTCTTGTGCTTAGGCTGGTGTGTAAGGTGAGATCCTGAGAAAGCAGAGGGCTGGGTGTGAAGTGTGAGCACATTGATCTTTTCTCAGGGCCAAGTCTGGCTGCCTGGTTTGCAGACACCTGCTGATTTGGTTTGGAACGTACAAAAATGCCCTTAAATCCAATTTAGGCATTAATGGAAAAAAACCCGTGAGGGGCGTATGGTAGTTTTGCAGCCCCAAAGGCACCCAAAGCTCCTGAGGGGACAGCAGTGCTGCCTCCACCAGTCCAAAACTAGTGTCATGGAGCCGCCAGCTACAGCATCGCTGCAGAGATGAGCAGTGGGACTGTGCTGCCAGGGGAACCGATGGCCTTAGACTGGTTTTAATTCTGTCTGGCTCCCTCATGCCATCGCACAGAGGATGGATTGGGAAAGCTGGAGCGAGAGAACAACCTGCGTTTCTGCAGGGGAAGAGACCATGTTTGGATCNAAGGTACTTACGTTGTTTCCCCAGCCTCAGAGCAATATGTTTCCCTAGGATCAATTCAAACATAACAGGTTGCTGTGTTCAGAGCTAAAATTAATCTTAGACAGGAGAAAACTAAGACCTTGCTACATTCATTGTTAAAAAATTAATCTTGTGCTGAGAGCTTCTGTTTCTACTTTCCAACTGGCCACCTTGCTTTCATTCAAGGGAAGCCCGAGTGAAAATGTAAAACCGTTTCCAGGTGGTTTTGGTTAAAGCAAACAAAGAGCCGTGAATTGTGTCAGTGCCTGGTTTCAGGCATGGCAGAAGGTGGAGGGTTAGCCAGAAAGAGAGAACCGCTGCTGCTGAGATACAGCCACTGGCCTAATTAGGTGGAATAGCTATTAGCGATTCTACCTAATTAGATAATTAGATTAATTATCTAATTAACTGAGATTGTTGTTAGACAAAGGCAGGTAGAGCCTCGGAGGTGATAAGGAAGATATCAGGGCAAGGTTACTCTGTGATTTATATTGATTTCTTTAACAGTTCAAGAACTCCCCTGGTTCCCACATTTATTTACCCTAGTCTCGCTCCTCCAGGGTTGTTTTAAAGTGATTAAAGCAGGGAAGAGGGGGGCTGGTTTTTTAAAAATAGAGAAAGAGGAGAAAAAAAAAAAAAAAGGAAATTTCACTGCAAGTTCCCCCCATGCTACTGAAAACTCAGGACTCGGCGGAGGGGAGAAACCAGACTGGGCAGGGGGATGCCTTGTGGATGAGGACTGCCTGTGTCTCTCCACTTCTTGTGCTTGGATTTTACTGCGCATCCTCCCCGTAGACCTTTTTGGATACCCAGGTTTTTTGTCTTTGGGGAGAGAGACAACATGTCAACTAATGATGCACCAGCACTGAATGGTAGCTGTGGTCCTGTCAGATTTTTCTCCATTGCTTGTTCTTTGCTTGCAGTGCTGGTGGGAACTGCAAGCCAATTAAGGAGGCCTCGTTGTGGTAGACGTGGCGTAAAAGTAGCATTAGAGCATCCTGCCCCAGAGACCCGGCAGTCCTGAATACCCAAGGGCTAGCGCAAGGCAGGTTTGCAAGTTTAATAAGCCAAGTCCTCCTCGCTCAGGCATGAAGCTAATATTATGCCAGACGGGCCCGGGTGGAGGAGGCACAGCCAGAGCCTCTGGCTTCCATGATTTCAGCTGCCTGCTTTGAATTTCACCACGATGGAGTCAGGCCCACAGCGGAGCCCAGATTCCAAGAGGTGCAGGAGGGCATGCAACCAGATCGACCCTGCCCTTCCCATCCTACATCTATTGTTAAATGCATCAAGGAATTTGACCCACTTTGGGAGTTTCTGGTGGTTTTTCACATTCCATTTGTCCTTTCTGACTAACGTTACGTGCTCGTGTGTCACAGCCCTGGCTCTGTTCCCCGTGGTGGATGTTCAGATTGCCAGAAAAAGATCCAGCTGCTGTATCCCACTGCATTTAGAGCTCCTAAGCTCTGAGCAGATCCAAGATGCTACCCACACTGGGTTTTGAGTTGTCCTCTCCATGTGCCAGCTCCACCTAGCATCCTCCCTTCTCGCCGAGCTTCCCTCCTCCCGCTGGCCGGCTGAATTCAGATCTTACAGGCATTGCACACTCGATTACACTGAGTACACAAGCTTTGCAGACTACAACATAATATTTGCAGAGGCCCATAACAAGTGCAATCACAGGTGGGCTCTTCCCTGAGTTTTGGAGCTTGGCTGGCCTCTGCTCATGCTGCAGAGCACAACAGCATTTAGAGTTCTGCTGAACAGGACGCCCTCAGTGCAAGGCCAGCTCTCTTGCTCACCTCCCTGGAGGAATCTTCACAAATCAGCCGTATGGCAGAAGAAAATGGTTTACACACCTTGGCAAGAGCTCAAAGATGACTTAAGGTTTATCTTGTCTAGCTTTGGTTGGTCCCACAGCTAAACCAGCCCCTTCCCACTACGAATGCCTCACCATCGCTTCCCCTAACTTCTCCTGTGCACCTCTGAGGTTTCTCTTTTGTACGCCCTCGTAACACTCAACTTCTTCACTCAGCCTTAATACCTGTATATAATAATAGCTTAGTAACTTTATAATAGCTCCAGCCTCCCTCCTGAGAGGTACCGAAATAAACCTGTCTTTCCTAGTTGCAGAGACTATGTTAACAGATCCATTATTGGTCAAACCAGAATCATTACAATTATTAGCAGTCGTTGCCCCTGCTCCAGTGCATGTGCCTTGGCATCCTTTTCAGCAAGATGCTCCACCCAGATCTTAGCAGCATCCCATGGAAGAGCTGCAGAGTGTAAATGTCACGCTGGTGCCTTGGGTATCATGTGGGGCTGGGCAGGCTGTGCCCCACCAGGCACAGGGCATCGGGCTCCCACTCTCCTGCCTGCACTCCCCATGCCCCAGAGGCCACGACCACGATCTTCGGCAGGAGAACTTGCAGTTTCCTAACAAAACATTTATGTCTCCACGGGAGCTAAAGAGTTGCAAGCACAGACCAGCCACATCACTGCGAGCAGCCGTCCATCTGTTAAGAGTATTGGAGCAAGTGACTTTCAAAGCCAACAGACACTTTTTTGCAGAGTTTTTCCACTGCAAAGAATATCACAAAAACTTCTATTTTGTTCTGTCATAATACTGGTAACTAAGAGAGATTTTTATCATTTTCAACAAACTCTGAAACCCATCCCAGGCCTCAGGGAGGGAGCTCTCTTCAACCAGCTGCCGGACACGCTGCCCAGGAAGGAGAAGACCAGTCCCCAGCAGCCCCGGAGAGTCGCCTCGCCTCTGGAAAAACTTCCCCCAACAGTTTTGACCTCCTTGGAAATCTGTCACCAGTGTGCTGAGGCTGTCCCCCATTAGCCAGCAGGATGGAAGGAGACCACAGGCCAAGAGGAATGAATTTAAGTCATGCCCAGCAGCAGACTTTTAATCCTTATCACAAAATCTAGCTGTTCTGCTACTGTTTTCATCCGGTTCAACAAGTTTGCAGGAATCGGACTGCAAGAAATCAAGCGAGTTAACTTAAAGCTGGAGGCTGATCATCCACAGAATCTAGTGGCGTTAATGTGCTGATCACATTTGGTGCTGAAGGGCCTGGGTGAGCAGTTATTTCATTTTCGGGGCTTGGAAACCAAGCAGCGTGTCTCACTGCAGCCCCAGAGTTCAAATCCCAGAGGACAGTAAATCAGGCAACGGTGCATGGGCAGCACATTGACGCTCCTCGGCATAAATATCAATTTTCACACTGTGGTCAGGTTCTGTAAGTGTGGGGAATTGGTGTGGCAATGGGATTTTAACAAGGTCTAGTTGCGATTAATTCCTTTCTAGGCAGTTCCTCTAAACAACTGGATTCCTTGTGATCGCTCAGTAATTATGAGACTAAAGCAAACTGTGAGGGACTGCAATGAACAGTTGCATGAAACTACCCGAGTCTGGAAAACAAAGTTACTTGCTAGGAATTATTAAAACAGCACAAAAACATGGAACTTACCTGAAATGGAAGGTATATTGGAGTGGGTAAGAAATATCGTATTGCAATTAACGCCATACAGGACACTACAGTGGGACGGAGCCTACCTGTGAAAGAGCATTGCAACACCGGAGCAAAACTCACAGCTGAGCCTGGCCACTGCAGAGCAGCTTGTGCTGGGTTGCTCCTGGCCACGCTGCCATTCGGCAGGGGACACCCATCCTGGGCAGGGTAAGGTAAGAAGCAGCAGCAGCCCCGACAGGGCGAGATAAAGCAGAAGTCTACAAGTAAACTGAAGTAGATCACTCAGGTTCCTGCTCTTACGTTATCCATCCTCTTGCTTTTACCCCTGTGGCAGAGAAGATTCCCTGACCAGAAGGCAGCCCGGCCGCTGCCAGAGTACGCTGGGAAGAGGGAGAGAGTTTGCTTTGCAGGGGAAGCAAACGCCTTCCTCTAGCCGATCTCCATCGCTCTTTATCTGCCCACAGCTGCTCGCAATCTGGCCCCGCAGATAAGGAAGGCAGCGCTCCCCATCCTTCCCGTTCCTCCAGCTGGCAAGGTCTGGCAGCTCCATGTTTTCTGGAGCTAGGGACAGCAGCGCCACGCGGCAGATGAGCGCATGGCCAAGTCCCACATCCTGCCGTGGTGTGCTGGCCGGCCACAGGGATGGAGGGCACGGCACAGCACAGCAGCGCAGGCACACGGGCTCAGCACACATCTGCTCCAACCTCACAGCCCTCCCCACGCTCTGGGAGGGTGGCAAGGGCAGGGTCTGGATCTGGATCTCTCTGCTCCCTTCCAGATCCATCCCTCCTCTCCATCCTTTTTACCGTCCCCTCCCTGGCTGTAGCAGTAACTCGGTACCCTCCTTTCTTCCAGCTTAGCAGTATGACTCTGTCAAGTGCATCCACTGTAAAAGGGCCAAATTCATGCCAGGTGTCCAGAGGCTTAACCGGAGGGACGCTTGGGATGGATTTAGCCCATTACACAGCATGTTAATCATATTACTGCAGAAACCTGACGCAGTTCCCAAAGCGCAAGCCGATGAATCCTCCCAGAGCCCGGCGGGCCTCGGAGCCTCGTTCCAGTGTGCCAGAGCTTCTTTTATTCATTAATCATATTTGCTTAATAACCTTGTATCTCTCCAGCGGAGGGAACTGCCAGGCTCACATAAGGTAATTGTGGGATGGCTCTTCTGGAAAGCTAGAAGTACCAGCATTTTCAGCCGGTGTGTGTGGCACAGCTCCATGGTAATTTCTGTCCCCAGCCTCAGCCGCAAGGGCACGGGGAGGGACGCAAAACCCTGCAGATGCTAGGTACCCTTCTGACAGCGCTTCTCCCTCAATCTGGCAGCAAAGTTTATGACAGTGAATTTATGATGCTCTGGGTCTGAGCTGCCTCTTGATTGACAAGCCCACGCGTTGCAGCAGCATGTTTAGTGCAGGTAATTACTGATGATGTCAAGGAAAAAATTGCAGAGAAGATCCTGTACGCAGCCTGTTAATTGTACCTGTTCCTCTCGCTAAAAGTTTTGATAGGTGTAATCCATCAAATATGCTTTATGCAACTTTGCAGTCGTTGACTAAAGGCCAATTTATTGCTTTAGACATCAACGGGAGCAGCACTGTTGGGAGCAGAAGATCCTGTTGGCGTTTCCCATCTCCTGTATCAGCACTCGGTGTGCAAGAGGAAGGTGCTGATTCCAGAGCCTGCTTCTCTCTGCTGCTCACTCGCTCCATGCGGTGCCTGCTGTCGCTGTCCCAGGAGCATTTTTTGCTCTTGTACTCTATTAAAGCCTCTGAGATTAGCGCTCTTGTTGTTACAGCATGGGGTCTCACTTTGTAGCTGAAGTTCAGGAACTTCCCTTTGATTAGGCTCATTGAGAATCAAGCTTTTTAAATATCCTGTGATTATATCACTGAAAATCTCTAACTGGCACATTTTCCAAACTCTCTGCTGTTTGCTTGATGTTTATCAATTAGCCCAGGGTTCTCCATCCCCCGGTACACCCGTTCCTGTACAACATTGCCTGGGTGTCAGTCCCAGAGCAAGGCAGAGCGACACCCCGCTACAGTCCTCAATGTATTATTTTCCCCACTGTTGATCAGGGAAGGGATTCCCAGCTGGCAGATCCTGTGGCCAGAGCATGGAAGAAGTGGTATATTTGATTGCTCGTTCCCATGCAGTATTGTCCACCTAACCCACGATTCGGTTACACCCCAGCAGATGATGCACCATTTTTTGGAGGGCCTGGGGGCTCGGAGGGGCCGGGCAGCGCCCGCGGGGATGTGGGGAGCATCTGGCAGAGTTTCCTCTCTCTTCCTTCTCCCAGGCGAGGAGTGGTTTCGCATCAGCAGCCTCATGGATGCAGTTAAACTGCAGCCTGGGCCGGTTTTAAATCAACCCCAGATGGGCCATCTCCTTCTTCCAGGGAGTGGTAAATCTGCTTCAAGTCCCGCCGACCTTGGAGGCACTGGATGAGGCCCCCAAGACTGGCAAGATGCAGCTTTTGCCTGGTGCTCTGTGTGCTGCAAGCCCTGCAAACTCCTTGTTAATGCTCACGAGATGGATGATGAACTGCATTCATTTCCAGTTTACAGATGGAAAAATGAGAGAGGACAGGTACCCAGGGACACCCGGGGAGCGCACGTGAAGGGTGCTGCTCAGGGCACAGTGAAACGCTCCTCCTCCTTGGCTCATCCCACCAGAGCAGCGCATCCTGCTCTGATGCAAAGCAGAAATGACGCTGACGGAGTATGATGGGAATGTCAATGCTCTTCCCATCAATGGCACACAGAGACCAGGGAAGGCATATGTGTCTGGAGCTGTGTCACTCTTCTTTCTGAAATGGACTACCCGAGTCCCTGTTCTGGAGATAGAAAATCAGGGACTTGCTGGCACATATGTATGGTGGGGAAGAACTTAGGAAATTCAATTGAAATGCTTTTAAAAAGCAAAGGGAAAGCAGACACCCTCCCAAGATGAGGAGACTAAAAAGTGCCTTGGCTATTGGGAACAGCTATAAACAGAGGCAGGCTGGTTCTGGTGGAGTCATGATATCATTTAATAACATTGCTGGAAGGCTAATTGCATAGTTTAAAAGCAAACTTAATAAGTAGTAACTATGAAAATGTTAGTTCTGAAGTTACAGGATTATAAGGAAGCAGACTAGTCTATGCTGTTTGTTAATGGCTGAATCAATGTATTACAGCAATAATCTGCACTTGGTCTAGCTGTATAAACCTGCTCAATATTTCAGCAGCCAGATATTTTTGCCTTGGTTCTTACAGAGAAAAATACACTCATTTATTTCCCCAAAATAGCATATTATGATGGATGCAACTGCCAAGCTATAGCTAATGGATGTAACATGATGGAAAACATCATTATTTAGGTGTGGGAAATTGTTCTTTAGGAATCCAGTGTCTGTAGCGAACCTGCACTCCTTGAACCTCAATTCCACAATGTGTTTCAGATGTGGATTTTAAGTGACTGTTTCTAATTAGTGTATCACAGAGCCCTGTCAAAATACCTTTTGGTGAATAGTAATAATGTGTGCACAGGATTTTAAATCGGATCTAGAGAGTGGCTGTGGAACTCGACGCCTGGCCAAGCAGCAAGATGACTGACATGGGGACCAGACGCAGCACTCATGGGTGCTGCTGGTCCTGTGCCACTCACGCCCCCACACCCCCTTACAGTGAAGGTGCCTGGGGAGACGATGCAGCTGGCAGCGCAGATCAGGCTGGTATCGCTCCATCTGCAAGAGGCTTCTCTCAAGGGCTGAGCATCTCCCGAGGGCCACGCATCTCCCGTCTACCGCAGCACGGGTACACGAGGACCACACTGTGGGGGTGAGGTGCCTGGCACCGCTAAGAGATGTTCCCAGCTGCACAGGGAAATCCTAAGCTCCCTGGTGACACGTGGCACAGGAGGAGGGCTTTTTCTGCTATTTCCCGCAGGAAAATGAAAAGGAGCGATCAAGGCACGTGAGTGCTGGGTACAGCGATGTGCCCAAGCAGCCCAGCTGCTACAGAGGAAATTAATTCTTGGTTTGGGATTTCTCTTGCTACCCAGACTAATGGAGTCAGCCTGGTGTAACACCTGCGGAGAGCTGCTCTCTGCCTGCCGGGGCTCAGGAACTGGCCTGCGCTGAGCTTCCTTTGGCCATTTATTCACGGTCCAGCACTGACTCGGCAGTGTAATGCCCCATCACACAGCTCAGCCTGAGTGACACAGGCCAGAGCCCAGCAGCCCCAGTCCAAACACACTTACTTGCAGCTTACACAGCACTTCCTTGCAGTGGAGGAAACCCCTCTCTGCTCCCCCAGCAAGGGCACGAGTATAAACATTTGCAGCTGGCTCCCATCAGCCGCACAGAGGCGTGTGCTTCAGGTGTTTGATAAATGTTCCTTGCTTTCTATGAATGCTTCTGCTGTGTATCAAAAGAGGCGTTAAACCTGCCTCTCCAGCCTTAGCAGGGGCACTCCTGACAGTTTCGGCTGTGCTAGAATAACACGCTTTGCCACTTCAGTGCTCATTTGTGCTCCTGGAGCTGTACAAGCAACTCCCATTGAATCCAGTCTGTTCAAGGGATGGGTTTCCGAGCACTTTGCGGGTGCCTTAGCCAGTTTTGAGAGGTGCACAGCTCCCAAAGGCTGGGTGCTTTGGGATGCTGTGAAATCATCCCTGTGCTGAAGCAGGAGGGAAACTCCAGCTGTAGTTATGTGGGCTGAGCCCTTCTGGTCACTTGGGCTCGGCCGGCATCAAGGTGACCACCAGTCCTGGCTCTTACCAATGCTGCTAGCATTGAAAGGGCACTAGCATCATTATCTCTCATTAGCTGATTGGGAAATTAATGATAATCAACTTGTACAAAACCTCCAACTCTGGCAGTCGTATGACTGTCACTGTCATGTATAGAGTCCTCTCTTGCTTCTCCAGATTGTCCCGAAAAGCCTGGTCCATGCATAGCCTCAATGACCACAGTGCAAAAGAAATAAAGCAACAAATAATTATTATTTTAGAATCCCAATTCTTAGATCACTATCACTATTTCTAGCACCCACTATATGTTTTTAAGCACTTGGCACAGTCCTAACTGTTAGAGGAAAATATACCATGCTGGATCCGATAGCCTGAGAGAGAGGAGGCTGCTGCAGCGCCGTGCCCTCAAGCAGGCACATGCACAGTATACAGTACATATATATATACATATGTATGTGGCTGGCCACACAGATTGCAGACAGGCACTCAGGGCACCCACACAAACAGAGCCAGCACCAATGGCCTCATCCTGCTCCCCTCTCTGGCTGAACAGGTTGGAAGCTGCTAGTGAGAATACATGGGTACCGGGTGGGTCATGGACCCCTCCTCCTGCCAGGGAAGCCGTCACGCTGGGAGCCAGCTGAATGTGAAGGCTCAGTCAGCTCGCAAGCCACTGCACATGGCCCCTCGAGTTATCCTCGTTAGAGCTGGTACCTGTTGCAGAGCCAGGCTGGAAGGGAAATTGCATTAAGCTGTTTAACGATGAGAGCGAAGCTGCTGGGAGGAGGAGAGCTGTGCTGCAGCCGCTGCCACCCGCCAAGCAGGTAAAGCCACCCCAGAGGCAGCGCTCCCAGCCCGGCAGCCGGGGAGCCACAGCCACGTCCCGCGGGTGCAGCATCCACATGGAGCCAGCCCCTGCAAACAGCCCTCGTGGAGGGGGGTCCCCATGCCAAACGAATGGGGACACCCCCTCCAAGCAGTCGGCAGCAGCCAGGCCAGGGCATTGTTCCTGCCATGCTTTTTTCTGGCCGGCATGCACAGAGAGGGCCTGCCTGCCCGGGCTGCTGAGCAGCTGCTTGCGGGGGTTTTGTTTGGCTTTTTTTTTTTTCCTCTCTCTCTTAGCTGGGAGCTTATTGTGCATTTCCAACAGCAACGGGTGACCCAGGTGATAATTCAGCTGCCACTCGGCCTGGCACCGGCACAACTTGGACACGTTTCAGACACCTGGCATCATGCAAGGAGGAAGGGAGACAAAGGGGATCGATACCTTCTGCCCCAAAGGCAAACAAACTGCATCGATTAACTCCAGCGGCCGTGGAGACTTGCAGAAATGATCTGGGTTTCAGCAGGTCTCATGGAGACAAACTCCTCCATGTGTTTCTCTCCTTAGGGAGGTGGTTCGGCATCCGCCGTGCCTCCTTCCTCGAGGAGAGCCGTGGGGTGAGACCCTGTTTGCTCCATCTCTTAGATGTCCGAGGCCAAACCCCCCAGGAGCACACACGGGGGCAAGAGGACCCAGAAACCTGCCAGCCCCTTGGGATCACTCCTTGGAGGAGACAAACGTTAAGTATAAAACATGTTTCTTTGCCGCAACCTAAATATGAACAATGCAATTACAAGGTTTGGAGACAGGTGTGCGGAGAGAGAAGCAAGCCGTGCCTGTAGCTGCCAACGCTTCGTTTCAGCTCCAAAGCATCCTCTGTTTGAAGCGGTTGAGCGGCTGCTGGGATGCACGCACAGCTCCCACGGCTGCGGTCTGGGACCGCAGGCTGGGTCCTGCTTTCATGGAGATGTGTCTTGGTCTGGGGGTCTTTACAAGCACGTTCTCCTCCTGGGGTTCAGCTCAGGCTCAGACTCTCCCTTCTGCCCTCCCCTTCCCCACGGCCCCTCCCAGCATTTTCTGCAATTCATGACTCCGTGCTTGATGGAGGTCAGGATTTAACACTTTTCTCTAAATTGGTCACTCTGAACTGATTTCCCCTCTGAATTTTGGAGGTGCTGAGGTTCCCCTGGCATGGCTCAGTGGGACCCCCAGCCAGGCAATGAACAAAACTCGCCAAACCCTGTCTCAGCGCTTTCCTGTAAACACGTCTCAGCCCCCTGCGAGGGGGACGCTGCTTTGTAGGCCAAAATCCCATTCTCACCAGAACCGATGTATGCACTGAGCCTGCGTGTGATGCAGCCATCTAAAATGACGAGTAACCCTTATACAAAAACACCATGCAGGTAAGGCACGGCTCTCTCTGGGCGCACCGCAAAATGGTGCTGGGCGGGAGGGTTTGGGGAAGAGGGTGGCTGCTAACTGTGGCTCCCAAGGGCCAGATCCGGGCCAGCAGTGCCACTGGCAGCCCACTGCTGCTCTTGGGAGGTCCCGGGGGCTTTCCCGCAGAGCCATTGTGCTCCTGCTGCCTTTCCCTCTCCTCTCCCTTCACCCTTACGCTGTTCTTCTGGCTGCCCAGCTTGATACTCAGCCGGCGAGGACATAAGCCACTGATAAAAGGAGAGAGGCTTTTATTTATTATTCAGCCATCTCCAGGGTTTCAGTGCCACAATGCATTACCCTACTTCCCATATACATTATTTATTTCCTGGTTCAACACAGGTAAAGCTAAAGTGAATATGGAAGATGTTTGAAGCCTATACACAAAAGACTAATCCAGCCCAGCTTCCACAAGCTGAAATCCCTTCTCTGCTCAAAACCCAGGCTAAAGATGAAATCCTGCTCCTGCTGAAGTCAAAGAGAGTTTTTAATAATGAATTTCAAGGGCTCAAAGCCTTAACAGATGTCTGAAGGAGGAGTGGCCCTGGATGCAGACATCCCCTCCTAGGCAGCCCAAAGTGCGTCTGCCCAACCACCCATCCGTTTTGGGGCAGGGCTGCCCTCACCGCCTCCAACACAAATGATTACGAGCTCTCAGGCAGCAGTGACACCAGCGTCGTGAAACCAAAACATCTTGGGATCTTGCTACTTCTTCTTTTTTTTTTTTTTTTGGCATCAAGTGTTCGAAGGGAAGCAAATTCAGGAACCGGAGATGTTCCCGAGCCTTTGGGTCACAGCCTTACTGCCATCTGCAAAGGAAGCAATCAAATTTCACCTCAACCCCGGTGAATCCCAGGCCAGCGCCGGTGACCGTCCCCGCAGGCTGCCCACTGCAGCAGGAAGGCGGCGTGCACCAGGCAGCTGCCATGCTCTCACCTCCCCAGGCTGGCCAGGACAGCCATCGGCTCTGGTCGTTAGTGCTGAGTTCCTGTGGACAACATTTCTTTAGAGAACAACCGGATTTCTTTGGATAACAACGGGATTTCTCTGGATAAGCTGTGTTTCCAGGAAGGAGGGAGAGGAATTTGATCCTCCACACCTCGGTCCCGAGAGGGGAGTGAAAAAAGATCAGCTGAGATTATTCAGGCATTTCTGTTCGGATGAAAGCCGGCACTTGCCGGGAGTTACCTTGCAGAGGAAATGCTCCTTTTTTTGTCGACCCTGCTGCAAAGGATTGACAAAGTCAGACAGGGTGGACTTGCAACACTCAGCCTTCAGCAGTGTGCTTTGCCATCCCTAGATGTCCACGCAGGGACATTGAAGGGGAGCTCCTCAGAGCAGGGACCTGCTGGCTTCCCTCCTCGCCTTCTCCCACCCCTGCCCGCCTGCTGTCCCACCAGGCCCTGGCACCCTGATGGGTAATTAGCAGAGCAAGTGCTATTAATGCGCAGCGTTTAGAGGACACTTAGCCCACATTCCCTGTCCTCCCTGGAGGTAAACGAGCCCCTTACCTGGGGCTGGGGGCTTGTCCCATGGGGTGGGGGCTCCCTGGGCAATGTCCCTTCTATGGAGGGCTCTGGGACCCCACCTCCCCATGCCACCTCCATGCCTCACCCTGTCCCCGTCCCCTCCCTCCTTGCTCCGGGACTAGCTTTTGAATTCAGACTTCAGCTTTTTAATTCAGGCTTCAGATTTGCCCAGAGGCAGCAGGATCTGGGGAGATGGCCCACAGCTGCTTGCACTGGGCATGAGCATCACGGAAGCCCCCAGTCTCCTCCCGCTGAGACCAGCTCGGAGAAAAGATGCCCCTCATGCAGGCAGAGTGCTGCCAGTGCCTTGGCATCAGGCAGGGGTTGGCCATCAGCTCCCAAACCCCGTGTCCCCCTCGACGCCTCTGTGGCTGCTCGGCTGGGGCCTGCTGCAGAAGCACGGTTAAGGACAGAGATTTGCTGGGCACCTCCGGCCCCCACTCCTCCTTGCAGGAGGATGGGTCATGGCTCTGCAGGAGTGGGGTCAGGAGGGGATGCTCCCCCTGTTCCTGCCACCTGCTTCGCCTGTGACAAAGCATCACCATGCCAAGACCAGTGGCCCTCCCTGCAGCCAGTTCCTAGGGGCTGAAACCCTCCTCAGATATGCAAGATCTCCCAGCCGTGAGTGTTGATACAATGATTACCATGTTTGTTATGTTAAATACCACTATTTAAACAAGCGGTGCCCTTAAGCATGGTGTTTGGGAGCCCATGTCAATATTAGCTTGTGAGCAGCAGCGAGCAGATAAGCTGGAGCGGGTGAGGACATCCTCTCCCATGTGCCGTGCAAGTAATGCCTTCGCCTTAACTTTCAAACCTTCTTTGATCACTTCCCACAATTGTCTTGTCGTCAGAAAGTGGAATGTGGCTCTATATAAATAACATTTGCTTTGATGTAATATCTCTACATTTTCTGCTAATAAAATGGCCTTGATTCAGCCCAGCCCCGAGCAAAGCCCATAAATATTGCTTCTCCCTTCTTAAGAGCATGCTTAAGTCCCTCCAATAGCAGGGGAAGGTGCGCACATGCTGCAACGCTTTGCTGAACGTGGGGAGGACTCATCACACGCTGCAATTTAACCATGCACTTAAGTGATTTGCTGAACTGGAGCATTAAATGGGAAACAACAATTTCTTTTAACTGCCTATAAATACCATAACTTCTTCTCATAGCTGGAGCTATTTTTTAATGACTGGTGCTTAGCTACATTGAAGTTTAAAACTCCATGGAAAAAAAAAAGCCCTACTTCAGCACATGGCTAACACAAAAGCAACATTTCTTGTCCATATGGAGAACATATTGGCTGAACTCAGCTCCGAAGCGACCTTTATCTTCACTCGTGAGATGAGACCAATTAAGTCAGTGCTGGCAATGCTGCTGGTGAGTTATCGCTCTCCTTCCTCAGGCAGATAAAGGTCAGGCGTGAGGCGGGCAATGCGATGCTCGCTGCATGGCGGCTGGCTCTGCTACCTGTTGCCCTGAGACAACTGCGGATGCCCACAGGCTGCTGCTCCTTGCATGGCCCAGAGGCTAATTTTCAGCTAATTGGGAGATTTTGGACCCCCCCACCTCGAGCGGAATGCTGGGGAGAGGGTGTTCAGATGCACGTGTGTGTGTATATATATATATATATACACACACCGTGGCACTGTGCATGGCGGAGCTCCAGACTAAGCAGCCTGAACTGAAGCCCTTCTGCAGCCCTAGGGATTTCTCCCCCTGCCGCCAGCCCTGTCCCACCGTGGGGGCGCGGCTGGGGACCACAGGGCACGCAGTGGCCTTCGAGACGTATATCACCACAGCTGGGTATCACAGTCAGGGCACAGGGCAGCCGCCTCCCCCGGGGGATGAATTATGGAGCAATAAACCATGCTCGTCTCAGCAGGAGGGTTTTATGCCCACCATCAATCAGGAGACACAAACAGCTCTGTTCCCAGCAGGACTGGCAGAAAGCGAGGCAGAAATGGGTGAAGGGGGATCCTGGGGATTTATGGGGGGGTCCTGGCCAGGGTGGGAGGGCTGAGCACCTCAGCACCCCCCGGCCCCGGTGCCCCCCCAGTGTAAAGCATTGCTGCACTGGAGATGTGGTAGCATCTCCCTTATTACCCATCCAGCCTCTCTCAGTGCCTGGGAAGGGACCAGGCAGAGGCGATGGCTGTGGCCGTGGTGTCCAGGCTGTCTCGGGTCTTATTTGAGCCACTCACATTTAATCTGAAGAAGTGCCAACAAGCCCGGCAGCTCCCAAGCTATATATATGTATATATCTATATATACTCCTGGAGTTTGTGCCCATGCACCCGATGCTGCTCGGTTCAAAAATTCAAATCACAGAGTAAAAACCCAAACCTGCCCTGAGGAGCTGGGGAGTTTTTGGGAGCCGGGTCCAGGAGCAGCCGGGGCAGAGGCTGGCAGCAGCCTGCCCGCAGCAGAGGTGTTGCAGGCGCAGTTTTGCCAGCAGACACCTGACTCCCTACTCATCCATTTGATCTCTAATTGATAAAAGAGCATCATGTGAAAAAAAAAACCATCCTCCTTGTAGAGATTTTGGAGGAAGTGAGTTAAGATGTGTGTTTGGGGCTTGCAAACCCTACAGTGATAGTTAGATACCCAAGTGCCTTGCTGAATATGGCCCTAAACATCTGCTTTCCCATTAGAAAGAGCAGGAGAAAGAGAAAGAGCAAAATCCAAGCTAGCACATCCAAATGACTGTATCCTAAGCACAAACACCTGGACAGAGAGAATATCTCTCACCTGATACCTGCTCTCTGGTGAATTTGCATTTTCCTAATAGGCTTGTTTCACCAGCGGAGGGGAGTTGCTTTCCGAAGCATCCTGAGCAGCACGCTGGGGCGGACAGCTACAAACCAGCCTTCTCGTCAAGGCCTTAACCAAGATGAAAAGGCAATAAAACTACAGACCCCAGTTCATTCTTCAAGAGAAAAGCTCAGACTCAAGCAGCAGAAAGACTGCAAACCTGTTTTGCTGTGGTGCAAAGGGTAAAACGAGCCACAGCAGTGCAGAATCACATCTTAACCTTGAAACCCCTCGGGATGTCCCCCCTACATTTCTTTGGGCAGAAGAGCTGCCTCACACTCCCAGGCAAGCAGGAGACCATCGCCTCCCCTCCCGTAGCCCAGTTGGACGTTCAAGCCCTCCTCCTGGCTGGAGCCCGCTCCCCCTGCATCAGCAGCAGGAGTCTCACCCATCTCCATGGGATCCCAACATGCACTTTTTTTTCTGCAGGAGATACTTCAAGGACATGAATAATATGGGATAACGATGCAACAAAGTGCCATTCATGTATTTATGTACAGTCTTCTCCCTGGTTCCAGTTAGCTTCTATAAAGCCGTCAGTTTTAATGAGTGCTTTGCTGTTACCCTAATGTCGCAGGATCTTATATCTTTTCCTTGCTCTGCTATGAAAGTTTTCCTTGCTGTTGTATAGATGTTTTTCCAAGCTAAAAATAGGATTATCTTTTTACCAGTCAAGTCTGTCTGGGATTATGTATTCAAAGAGTGTGATATAGAGATGTGGAATAAAGGTTTAATGAATCACAAAATTGAATTCTTTAAGGGCTGGCAGCATTTTTCTGAATAAAACAACAACTTAATGTCCTACGTGTTGTACTTTACGAACTGGGACCTAAACTTATCTCGTACAAAGGAAATTACAGAGGCAATCATGGGAGGTCTTTTATTAGTATTTCTTCTCTCCCCGGCACAGAGTAGAATATGAATTGATTGTCAAAGATTTTTTAAGTGCCTTTGATTGAAGAGATGATCTCTGATAAGCTGCTGGAGGAAAATAGAAGCCAACAGCTGCTCCATTTAACATCAGTTAGCCTCCAGTTCTGGTGGTTTGCTAAATAACTGGTTTACATTCATAAACACATCTCTGTGTCACAGCCACGCTTGCACACACCTCCCCGTTTCTGCAGAGCACTGTGTGATGCCAGCTATTCAGTGGTGCTGTAGGAGAAGTTATGTTGTGATGCTGAAAACACACACAGGTCCTTCTCCATCTTACCAGCCTGGACGCTGGCATTTTAAAATACCCCAGCAGTTTCTGACGGTGCTATATGCCTTCTTAAAGTGTGGGAGAGATCATCGTCTCTGTTTAAGAGCCGAGGAGAGAAAATAAGTCATTTCTTGTCCGCAGCATTGTGTCTACCAGACAATTAAGACATAAATACCAAACCTTTGCCGTTAATAAATTTTGAGGGGGTTGCTGATCCCTGGGTAACTCTGCCATGCTTTCCCCCAGCTTGCAGCATATTACATCAAGTCATTGCTGGACCCATTTTATAACTCTGGTAGCTGCTTATTGCCGTAAGCCGCCTTTGCCCACACCATGCAAATTGTCTTTATTTTAACACCGTCACTGCCCATTCGCTTCCCAGGCTGCGCAATGGCTCACAGCCCTGAGGTGCCCAGCCCCAGCGGGGGGGGACTGCCAGCTCCAGGCCCGGCTTTCGCCTCCCCAGTCTGCCAAATCGGGACAGGTGTGGGCACGAGCTGCCTCAACGCGTGCATGGGTGCCAGGGAGAGAGGCAGCATGGGTCTCCATTGCTGGAGCTGCTGGGGCTGGGGAGCCCCGGCCGGGGTCTGCTCCCCACAGAGAGCATCCCCCAGGGACACCCTTTCCTGCTGCCATCACCAGGGCACTGCAGCTATAAAATGCACCTAAATGACCTCCAGTTCATCAAACAGCGCTGAATGCATGGGTTTACATCTGCAATGCCTACCTTTGCATGCAAGAGGAGCCCTACATGAGCACAGCTATAGGATAAAAAGCCCCCATGCACCTCAGCCAACGCTTTCCAGCAGTGAGTCGCAGGCGACTCCCCAGCCCAGTCCCGTGACATACAGCCGCTGCGTGCACAAGGTCACCCCGCAGATGCAGGAGCAGGACCGGAGCGGTGGCCCAGGGCAGCAGCCTGCCCCACGCTCCCCCCTCGCCCGGCTGCAAGGAGAGGAATTTATGTCCCGCAGCTCCCCTGCGAGCAGTGCCCCGAGGTACCAAAAATGAATCCCTTGGTACAGTTTTATTACTCAGTTCAAGGTGCAGTTGAAAGATGTTGTCCAACGCGGCTGTACTTTCCTCCTCCTCCCTCCCTCCTTGTAAAGGAGAGGAGGAAAATCAAGATGCTGGCTGCCATCGGCACCTTCCCTGCCCTGGGCACTCCCACGCCAGACCCGGCAGCCCTTCTGCACGTGTCGCAGCCTGGTTTATTGGCAGCCTGGATTTGATGCTATCCTGGAAAGGCTCTGAGAAGCTCACAGGCTCCACGTTTAGCGCAAGCAAATCCTTTTCCAAAGGAAACACTGAAAGGCTTGTGCAGGAACAAAGCTAAAAGGGCTTGTAAGTATTTAGAGTTGGGCAGTGGCTAAATTAGCCAAGCAGAGTCATCACCCGCTCCAGATCTTCACTGTAAGGCAGCGAGAGGATGCAGATCTCCTTGAGCTACAGAGCCAGCCAATTCGGAGGCTTTATTCGGCCCAGTAAAACATCGGTCTCCCAAACCAAGAGCAGCTGCAAACCACCGGCCCTGCGGAATGGCCACCTTGGCCCTGCTGGATAGCAGAGAGGAGGAGCTGATGCTAAGCAGCTAAAACTTGCTCCAAACCACCCTGACCTGGGCTGGCCATGTTTTGCAGAGGGTTTCGTGCCCTCTGATCCCTCTCAGAGCCGACCAACCTCGCTGGGGCGGAGGGGAATGGAGCCACTGATAAACTGGGGTGCAGCAGCCCCAGGAGTGACTTTGCAGGCTCACTCCCTCCTCTCACCCCAGATTGCTGCGGCTTAAAAAGCCAGCAGGAAGAAATGGCAGCTTTTGGCCATTGCTCCTGATGAAGCACTCACCAAGGCAGAACCAACTTCTTCCTTCTGCTGCAGGGCTCTTTCTGTTGGAAAACATCCCCTGGACTATGCCTGGGATTGAGGGATCAGAGCAAAAGATGCCAGCTTGGACCTGCACCAGAGCATCATGATCAGACATCGCTGGGAGCGTTGCTGCCAGGGGAAACCATCTCCTGCCCGAGGGAGCAGCGTGGAAAGGAGTCAGACCCAACTGCTGAGGTCCCCGAGCAGGAGCAGCCATGGCAGGGATGGGCAGAGGTTTCCAGCATGTTCCGGCTGGACTCAGAGGCAGGGGGGAGGCAGGAGCGGGGAGGGGACTGTCCACAGGGGTCAGGTCTGCTCTTACCATGTCTTCCTAACAGACAGGGAGAGTAGCTGTATATGTACCATGGGTAAGGGTGAGCTTATTGGAGAGATGGAGGGGAAACTGAGGCAGCACCTTCTGCAACACGAATGGCTCTCAGGGTGCTGGGGGAGCATCGCTTCGGTGCCCCGGCCCAGACATACGACCCTCTCGGCGATGGCCCCAGGGAATGAACCTGCCTGGTGCTGGAGGCCAGCCCTGCGCCTCAGGGAGGCACGGTGCCGGGGCCGGGGGGTGCCAGCATGGTGGCTGTGGGATACCCTCCCCGCTCTGCCGGCAGCCAGAACATTGGAGATCCTGCGGTCTCCGAAGCACAGAAACAAACCCGGCAGAATTTGGTTTTGAGACACAATTACACCATAATTGATAACATAAACATTAAACCAAACAAACCCTTCTGCGCCCTGCCACGCTGGGAGCGCTGCCTGCAAGACGTGCGTGTGGAAGCGCAGGCTGAATTTCTGAGCGCTGTAGTTATAGCAACAGGCGCTGTCATTTATCGGCAGCAGTTATGCAACTCTCAGCTGCATCTTGAAAAGTGCAACTCAATGCACAAAGCCTCTGAGCAGCAGCGGTGACCAAAAACCCACGGGCACAGACGAAAGAGGCGGCTCTCAGGCATGACATGAGCCTCTTGCTGCAACACGCTTGCCTCGGGCACCCTGGGAGCTCCCCAGGCACCTTTGCACCGTCACCCGTGGGCACAGACCCATAAAAAAGCAAGCCCCGCGTGCCTCCTCTGCTTGCACAGCCCCCAAAGTGTTCAATCGATGTTATGCAGAAACAACGCGGACGCCTGCTGCTGCCTGTGGAAGTAAAGATCTCTTTGGTACTCAGAGTGTGCAGGGTCAGCAAGGCACACCAGTGTCTTTAAATGACACTTTGCTGATTTTCTCTTCTTCACAACATGCGGCCAGGCTAAAGAGCAGTTCTCTTGCCTACAACTCCGACGCCCTGCTAGAAAATCAATAGTCATTTGGTGATATTCTGGCACTTCGCTCGCTGCATTGCCATGCCTTGGGAGGAGCAGCTCCGATTTGCCAGTCTCCAGAGTAAGCAAAAACCAGTAAGGGTTGGACTGGCCTTGGGCAGATACGCTTGGGCCATTTGAGGAGCACAGCCTGATAAATCTATCCAAAACTTCAGGAGCCTCATTTCATGCCCATCCAAGGGTCTGCCCCAGCCCAGGGAGCAGGCTGGAAAGGTCCCTTGGGTTCCTCACGGCAGTGCAGCTGCATCCTCACTGCTGACCGCCTGCTTATCCTAAAAGTCCTGAAAAATGGGGTGTACACCTCGCACCAACCTTGCTAGAGCCCTGACAGGTTTATATGTCAGATTTATATGAAACACATCCCAGCCTACACCAGCAACAGGTATCTCCAGCTGGCCCCAATGTGGAGCGTGAATACTTTTGAGCATCTGCGGCAGGAGAGCAGGCAGAGAGCTCCCGGGGCCGGACCCGGCACACACAGCCCTGCTCCCAGGCTGCTCCAGAAAGACTACAAGGCATGAAGGGTAGGTACCAGCTTATTTGCCTTAGCTTAGCTTATATACCTACAGAAACAGAGAGAACAGGAATTACAGAATTCAGTGGTAGAAATAGGGTCGCTGCTTCAGGGCTGGGAACTGACCCTGGATTTCTGAGTCGGCACCGGACTAAAGCAATGTGTTTCTGTTCACCGGTTTGACCAAGGAGCCAGGGAGCAATGAAAGGTGGGCATGCCAAGCACCAGCTACAGTTTAAAACAATCAGGAAGCTTAAAACAGATTTGAGCGACTCTGAACCACAAGAATAAAAGCCGATGGCATCTTTGTTTAATGAAGAACAGAAATTGCTCTTTTCTGTGAATTAAGGACAGCACCAGCAGGGCTGGATTTCAGCAGGTTTCAAAGGGCAGTAGACATATTATTTTTGAATGATAAACAAAATGTAATAGCCCGACCTCAGGAATACGGTCATCTGCTTTCAATGCACTCCGGTTTCTTTAATTCTTCTCCACCAGCGCAGATATATGAACTGCCACAAATCCCTGCCACCTCCCCATCTGCATGCATTACAGCCTGAAGCACAGGACCTGCTCCGGGTTACAACCCAACCGGGAAGCAAATCCCTCCCAGAGAACAGGAGAGGAAGGACACGACTCTTTCCCCTGGGCGCTGTCTGTGATAAGAGGAGAATTAAGACCTCCAATCTATTTCTAATGGAGGGGTTACGAGAGGGCATTTTGGAAGCAATTGAAAGGTTGGTAAAGGAGCTCGGCCAGGAAATGTATGGAGTCTCATTACCTTTTATCTTCCGAGCACATAAAGTTTGCAGAATCTCTGTTTAGGTTAGCAGGAAACCTCTGCAAGAATTATATATGCTGCCCGCATGCTTATCAAGGGAGAAGGAGCTGTGCTCTATCAGCCAGCTGTGGGGCTCGGGGGAGATAAAGATATCCCCCGGCCCAGCAGTGGCTTGGGATAAATCATCCTGTCCTCACGCTGCCATTACGCCTAACCTCTGCTTGGCCCCTTCCAATTGTCACACAATTTAGCTGCAAGAGCCAAGACGAAGGAGCGTGGCTGGGTCTTTCTCAAGCGTCCTAGCGCTCTCCCCACACTGTAGGAAAGGAGGGACTGCTTAATTTACAGTTCAGCTATAAATGCCCTGTTCTAGATAGCCTATCGAGACTGCAGTTTAAATACACACCCAGCTGGCCCAGCGTTTGGATCCGGTTGGTTTTTAGGCTGGATCCCACGGCTGGAGGCTGAGGGGTGGCCGGGGACCAGGCACCAGCTCGGCAATACCCCTTTTTCTGCAGACAGCCATCACCAGCTTCACGGGTGTCACCATCTCTTTTTGCCTTCAACCCCGGCTGCCTGTCAGGTCCCACGGGAGGCCAGCACGTGCTGCTGCCCCACCGCACCATCGGACACAAACCCCATGGAAAAGGCTGATGCCATGACATGCATTTACCCCTGAGACCTCCAACAGCCCCAGACCCTCCGTGGGATGCAGAAAACCACACGGGCCGAAGCTCAGGTCTGCCCTATTGCTATTGCAAAGGGGGCTCGCTACAGCCCAAAGTGCATCGGCGTTGCCGGCAGGGTTGGGATTGCGGTCTGCGTGGATGTAGCACACCGGCGGACCAGCCGGGCCGCTGTCAGAGCAGCCCAGGTTTCGCGTGGGCGACTTCACCGCTAGCACTTAGGGACCATCACGTGAAGGCAGCATAGAGATGTCCTCAGGTGCAAGAAGATGGTGCAAATTTCAGGTTATGCATAAAGAGAGAGACAGCTGCTGCCTGCAGCGCTTGTAAGTCCAGAGCGTGGGCAGTGGATGGTGCTAAGGGGACTTAACGGCTGCCACAGCCACCCAGGGAAATCTGTCCCTTCCAATTGATTCCGCAATGATTACGAGGCATGCAATATTCAAGACACTGCAAACGGAGCTGGCTGGGCATAGATATATAGTGTGAGGCCTGCGATATTTGCTGTCGGCCAATGCCACCAAGTCATGAAAAGTAGTGATGCGTATAAGCAAAATCCCAGAAGACTCATTGTTTTATGTAAGCACCATATATACACCCGGAAAATAAAACTGTGTGTGTGAAAGAGAACAAATTAAAATTCAATTTCATCTATACCAAATAGATGCTATCATCAGTGGGAGGATGATAGAGATATATTGGTACTCGCATAATTCCTTGGTGAACTTTTATGGGCCAATTGATAAAAAATATTCTCCTGAGAGCAATGCACATTATTTCTAGAGCTCCAGTATTTTACTAGCGAGTCAGTGCAGAGATGTGTGATTTACACAAAGACGACAGAGGGCTACCTCGACATGGGTAGCACAAGCACGAGTGCTCCATGGAGAATTCTCCCCTGGAATCAAGGCACAACGTCTCTGTTTGGCCTGCGGAGAGATGACGATCTAAGCCAGGATTTACGGGGATCTCTCCTGTTAGAAAAGTAGCAGGCGCTTTTAACAGCAACGTTCCCAAGCAGGACAAAACCCAGTGTGATGAAAAGAATAAAATCCACGGCAGTCCTCCATCTTTTCTTACTATTGTCTTAAACGCTTTCAAGCAGAGCGGAGCAATTTCCTCCAGCTCTCCACGTGTTCACAAAACTGAACAAGAAAATCTAGATAAAATATATTCATCTGTGTCTTCTTTTCAGATGCATGGCACTGGGTCGAATTCTTGCAGAGAAACAAACTGCTCTGATAAGGCCAGCACTGTGCTAACTGTGATGTCCGTCCTCGCACAGTGCAGAGCAATGGCTAGCCGGTCCATGCTGCGTGTGGGGACGGTGACGTTCAAGGTTCCTGACACCTGAGGATCTCAAAGCACTTTCTAAATAGCGGTGAATTGCTAGCTCCTTGCCCTGATCCGACTGTAGCTGTCGTCGAAATCAGTCACGAAGGTTCCTCATGGGACAGAGGATGCTGGTTCAGACCCCCCATAGATCATCACTCAGGATTTGCTTATGGAAAACAGATGGAATTTGTGCTGTTTAAAAAGAGAACTACATTCACTAATTTGGTCTCGTGGAGTTCAGGGGTAAAATTTCAGCTGAGAAGACTCTGGCTCTGCCTGTTGCAGGCCAAGGTGGCACGCAGAGCTCCCAAGTCATGCTTGTGCAGCCAAAAGACACGGTCCCTGCTCTGCAGCACCTCCAGCACACTTGCTGCGTGCACAAAGCCGTCCCTTACTTCTGTGCTCTCAAGGGACCGAGAATTTAAATAAAAGAAAACGAACACGGAACATCAGCTTTCTGAGCTCACCCACCAGGTGCGGTTTCTGATTTCTTTGAATTCACAAGTCCTGTCTGTGTGGAAGAGGGCTCATTTAGTTAATTAGTGTCGTTTACATAGAAAAGAGCATTCAAAACCAAACCTGAAGCAGCACAGGACATTAACCCTGAAACTTGGAAATCAGGTGCTTAAATGATAACAGCATTTTTGCATTTTACTACACGCATGCTGCCTGCCCCTGCTCTGCTGACTCAGGCAAATCACGGAGGCCCACGACTCCAAGGATGCTTTTCTGCATGATTCACCCCACCATTCACCGCAGCAGGAGCAGCCGAGCTCAGGCTCTCACCTCGGGCACAAAGAGGAAGGAGACAAGTCACTCGGCTCTTCGTGCAGTGAAGGCTGCAAGGGGAGGGTTGTGTCAGGAAATATTTACTGGGGCTCAACATTCACCTGATTATTTTTTAATCTATGCATCTTTGCATTAACCCATATCACAGCTCAGCTAACTTTTTTTTTTTCAAAAATTTATAATGAAATATTCCAAGGTGGTTAAAAACAAAAACCTGAAGTTTTTATTTCTTCCTGCCCAAGAACAGATAAGTATTTTATTCGGTCGCGAGGAGTTTCGTGGCCTGCAGGAGGAGGCCAGTTAAGACCGCGTGTCTAAGCCATGCATTACAAGTGCATTGCAAATACCCACCGCTCTGGTCACGCTCTCATCAGCCTGGCACCGATCCTGACGGCTTCGCTCTGGTGGGACAGAGGCACCCGGCCGGTGCTGCCATGAGAAAAAGGATCAGGATGAGTCTCTAAGGAAAAAAACTGCTGAACATAATGACTAGAAGTTACTTCTAGCTGGCACAGTACTAGTCACCGTAATCAGCTTTGCTGCGTTTTAGGCTATTCAGCAGTTTTGTCTCCACTCCTCTGTCTGTACTAACATATGTAACTATTTTATTAAAATCTAATCCAACTACAGAATAAATAAAAATTCAATAATAATAACGAGGCCTAGTTAAAGACAAAAACCTGTTGCTGTCTTTCTAGATTTAGCTGTCTCCATTTTACTTCACAAATTTGTACTCATGTAAATCAGCCCATTGGGCTTTTTTAGGCACCTAAATGACTCCGAGAGAGGGATGGGGGCCCCAGCGAGAGCTCCCCCAGGCGATACGACCCGAGCGCTGCTCAGGCAGGGAGGGTCAGGTAAACAAGGATTTGATTTTTCTGATTGCATCTTGGGTTGCATGGATCACATCTTACTTTCCAAAAGGCATTTTCTACCGCTGCTGACGACCGTACCCTTTTGCTTCATACTGGTCAGCAGGGTTTTCACCATGATGGTTGATCCACCAATGATTTTAGGTATTTCTTGGATGTTTTCAACAGCAGGAATAGCTGCTGCATCCCTCAGCCACAGATACCAAATTTAGCATCTTGTGGGAGGCAGCGCCAGTTATAGCTTGCAGGACTTATTCAGGGACTGCAGCCTTAGCAGATCCTATTGCGCTCTCCTAAAGGGCATATTTTGCCTTTGCGTGCGCGACAGATCCAAATGTTCGTGATCTGATACCGTTTGGGTCCATCAGATCTGAATAAATTTTCAGGTCCATGCACAAAGGTTGTACCAGGCAGCTCAGACGTAGAGGATTTCCAGGCTGACCGTTCGGTTTGAAATCAAATGCCGTTGCTGAAATCAAATGCTCATATTCTCTTCTCTGACCTCCCATTCCTTTCTTTAAGTGGCAAAAGTAGCTTGTTAGAGTGCCAAAACAAACCCGAACTGGGAGAAGACACAAGGATGCGACCAGACACTTGCAAAGTGCTGCAGCGAGCCGGGACCGGAGCCTCAGCTCTCCGCAGCGCTCTTAATGGCAACAGCACCAAACGGATTTGCACCAGTTGCCTCCACCATGATATGCCTGCGCTGTCTTGCGGGATTGGGGGATTTCTCTGGCTTCTCAGACTACAACAAACACACATAAAAACGTGTCCTAGTCAATAATTTATTATACTGAGATGGCAGCATAATTAAGTTACCAGAGGGCTTTGAGCAAATATCTGGTAGCATAAGGTGCTACGTGCTTTTGGCACGAGCTTTATTTAAACACATTGGATCAATTTGAATCAATCTGACATGTACACACTTCAGGGCATGGCTAGTTTCAAATCAATTAAACTCCTTATGACTTTATGATTAGAAACCTGAAATTATAAAACATTAATATAAAATCACAGTTTATAAAGTGAAAAATAAAATCCCAGTGTAATGTTTCATGAAGATCACAGGAATCATTATATAAGCTTCATTAAACAAACAAGGTAAGGGTAATTAGGCTGTAAATTGAGTACAGTAGTTAAAAAAAAAGAGGAACTATAATTAGGAGGTGATGGCCACAACCAAAAATAAGGAAGTATGGATAACTAGTTGCCTTCTGCACGATTTCAGACACAAACACAACTGATTTCTTCATGGGATAGTGCGTCCGAACAAAACCTTCAGCCATAGAAGCTGGTTGTAGCAAATGGCTGCAGGACAAGCGAGGCAAAGAAATAGATTTGCAGTTTGCCTGGAAAGAGAAAAAAACGCACTGAGCAACAAGGTACATACAGGTCTTGCACAAAATAGTGAATAAAATCCTAAATTGTATCATAGGCACAAGTTGTGCTCTAAAGAACGTTCAGCAGAGCACCTGAGCAGGTGCTCGGGCACTTTCCTATGTGGTGAACATATATGCAGGGGCGTACCTGGAAGGGCTGGTGTAAGCCCCACTAACGTGGACAGGACTGAAGTGTATACTTCAGTGCCTGGCTGATGAGAAATGAGATTAAGCTGGGGGCTTGAAACCATTTCTAGTGGAAGGTCTGCCAGTAGATTTTACCTTCCTGTGGATTTAGTGTAGGAATTGCCAAATTCAAAAGTGCCACCCCATGCTAAGCCAATTTTCATTAACAAAGGTCCCAGGGGAACAAAATCCTTCCAATGAGCATTCAAGCTGCGGAAGGAGCATGATGATCTTGCTTCTTCTCTGGCTTGGCACAAATTACCCAAACAGATCAAAATCATCCCCAGCACAACTGCATTTCTTGGGCAGATTCAGGCCAGCACACCTTTTCAAATGCTGTGAAAGATCCTATAAGCGATTCTCCTTCAGAGATATGGATAACGATTTTGCATGTACTTTTAGCTGACCTACCCAATAAATTCACGTTACTACAACAAAGTATCCAGTACTAGAAAAAAAAAATGCTGTGGATGGGAATATGCAAGGGGCTTCCCAGCAGTTCCCTCTCTTACACACGGAGCACCAATTGCTTCCTACAGCACTCGGACATGCATGCCAAAAGGCAGGGTCCAAAGTCCACTAAGTTAGCAGAAAAACTCACCAACTTCAGCGGACTTTGCACGGGGCCCAGTGCACGCAAGAAATCTCCTTGGCTCTTTGTTTTAACGCGATGGAAACCCGGGCTAGCCGCACACAGCTTTTGTAGCTTAACCTTTGCTCACACCCGAATGGATGTTGGTTTAAAGATGCAGAGGGTCTGAAGAAAAAAAAATGTGAAACGTAGAATGGGACAAGGAGGAATCGTAACTGATGCTGAACACAGGAAAGCCTTTCCAGCAGACCCCGCTGTGCAGGCAGGGGCTGGCAGGAGTGCGGACAGCCTGTGGGCTGCTCGGACTTCAGCCTAGGTCAGGTATCACCCTCCATGGTGGACCTGCCCCAGGAAACCCAGGCAGGACAGTGTGCCCAGTCTGCCCAGTCCCAGCAGCCTGTTGAACGAGACAGTCCCCTCACAGCGCAGCCTGGCTGGGAAATGCCATGCGTTTTCACGCAGCCCAGCTCCCACGTCCTCCTTTCCCCGTCCTGCTCCCCAGAGACCCCCCCGCCGCCCGGCCCGGGCTCACACAGCCCCGCGTGGGATGCCCGTCTGTCTGTCGCCAGATGGTTTCACTTCACACGTAACAGCATCCGGCCCCCTCCCGTGGGCTTGCCGGGGGGGCCGGGGGCAACCGCACCAGGTCAGCCATCAGCACCCTGCGTTTGCTGGCCAGAGCAGGTCTGCAGCAAACACACGACCTGTTTCAAAGCCAAGCAGCCAGCCAGACCGGGGGAGCCTTCCAAACCCCGTAACAACATCCCGATGGCTCAGAAAATAAGGTATCAAGACTCTCGTGAGGCTTGAAATAAAACCCAAATCTGGATCACTTCAGCCTCGCGCTGCCACTTTGAACTTCTTGGCAAGTGGCTCAAAGCCTTTGAAGCTGCATCCCGGTCCCACCTCCCTCCCAGTTCAAACGCGGCGTGGCCGGCATGCCTTCATCAGCTGGCCAGCACATTGGCGGCAGCACACAGCCGGGCGACTGCTGGATGGGCGGCTGCAGCACCCCGGCAGCCCCGCCAGCACACCGGCAGCATCTCGGTCCAGCCGCGGTGCCCTCAGCCGGGCGCCGTGTCTCGAGGGAGGTTCATGGGGAAGGCACCAGCTGGGGGGGTTATTGCAGGGAATTAATAAGCAGAAAGAAAGGACGAGCCTTCGCGGTGAGCCGTCAGGCTCCCAGGATCAGACCCTAAAGGTAGAGGTATCTGAGTCAGGCCCCCAAAATCATGACCTTGGTTTAGAGCACAGGGGGATTTAACTTGCTGCCTGAGGCTCGGCTGGTTCCACGGTGGGTTTTGTTTTGGCTTTCAAGGGTGGGATGAATCACTTTTCCACACTTTCCCCCCTGCCCAGAAAGGTGAGAAACAGCTAAAACCGAGAGACACCCCAGAAGTCGGCGATATTTCCTGTGGCTTTGCTGCAGACGCCAGAAACCATCCGACCCCTGGGGAAAGGGCTCCGTGTGTGTGCAAACGCGGAGGAGAAAAACTGGTTCTGTCGGAAAAGCGGTGGGGATGCGGTGGCAGGGTGACGCTGCCCGGCCCTCGCCACCTCCCCGACGAGTCTCAAGTTGGACTCGGGGGGCTCCCGGGGACCCCCCTACCTGGCTGTGCCACCACAGAGGTCTCAAGCGGGGAGCGGGATGGGAAGGGGAGGCGGCGAGGGAGGGTTTTACAAGCTGGCATACGACAATTCACCAGGGATGCCTGAGCGCTGGCGGGGAGCCAGCACGACGCTCCTGCATTTATTAGGGGACCCGCTGGCTTACCAGGAAATTACACAACAGTTAAATACTTTATACATTGAACTAGTTTATTAAGGAGCTGCTCGAGATTTTTTTCATAGAGGGACCATTCTGGAAATTCTGATGCTGTGAGCAGAAGCCGGCCCCGCGCTGCGGCAGGGTGCCTGGCTTGGTGGCACGGCGCTGCTGCATCGCCGCTTGCGGGGAACAGGAGCACAGTGTGCAGAAAAGAGAGCCATAAAATGGGAGATCTCTCCCAGGATCCTGCAAACAAATGTAAAAGAGCAAATCCCAACAGGCAGGCGTGAGCAGGGCTGCAGCTATGGCTGCGCACCAGCAAAGTGACGGCTGCAGCACAGGCTGGCAAACCCGCATGGCTTTTTAATCTGTGAGTGTGGGCACCGCTAGACAAAAAACATGGCAGGATAAATCCCACAGGGAATAAATGCTTCTCCCATGCCTGGGCTAGCCTGGGGAATGGACACATCCCCCCCAGGGCACCCCTGCCCCACTGTCCCCTCCAGAGATGGGGCCAGACCCCAGCACTGCTTCTCAGGTCACCTCTAATTTTCCATGGAAGCAAACCCAGCTGTGACTCAGGCTGGCCTCACGCACGAGGCAGGGTCTGAAGGCTGCCAGGATGGTAAATGCCAGCACAGCAACTAATAAGGAATAATCCCTGCCAGGTAACGAGTGACTCAGGCACATACCCCCAGCTAGCAGGTGCCAAAGCCAACACAGATAAATGACAAACAATGAACCTTGAGACTAGAAATAAAACAATGTGCTGCGTGGAAAGGTCACGACAGGGACTGACCAGAAAAGTCACCGAGGCTGTTGCAGATAAGCAAAGAAAGGAGGAAAAAAAATCCCCACGCTTTCTTATGGCAGTGGGAGGCAGCGAAGGAGCACTGGGCTCCTACCTGACACCCTCCCTGCGATGGGCTGGTGGCAGAGGGACTTTGCAGAGGGACACAGCCACGGCCAGGGGGTTGCACACTCGTTCCTCCAACCCACCCAGCCCCAGGGAACACCCAGGTCTTGTTCGGTGGCCTCAGGTGCAGCAGCAATCATCTGCAGGGACAAGGAGGGGAGGGCGACTGTTTCTGGTTAGGTAGGAAAATCGGGGAGCCTATAACTGCCAGGATGGCTCCGACCTGTGAGTGTTAAAGAGTGCATTAAAATTGTCTCCACCAACACAAACCAAAAAGGTTGCCCAGGGCAGGAGGGCGTGCAGCCGTTATCGGGGTAATGGCAGCCGTTCTGCACGTCCCAATGAGGAGCGGCAGAAAATGAGTTTTCCGTGGCAGGCATAACTGTCAACACAGCATTTACATTGCATCGATTATCCCTGGAGAAAATGGGGACGGCGAGTGTATTGACCTTTACAGGGAAAGCACCAAGTATCTGCAGGCATTCTGCTGCAGAGCAGAAGTGCGCTGCTTGCCTGTTACCATAAAAAAAAGGCTGTGTCTCGCTACCCCCTGCCTCGAGGGCACAGGAGTCACGTCCTAGTACCCGCGTGTCCTTGGCTTTGCCCAGAAATCACTACATGACTGCACAAGGCTCTCTCCCAGCACCTGGTCTCCTGCACTTTCGCTCCTTTGCTTTTCAATTTTGAAGGCAAGGTTGTGGAAGATACTCGAGGAGCTGAACAGCACTCTGCCGTCAGCCACCTCTAATCCTGGACAATCCAGGCACGCTCGGGCCAGCCAGGCGGTAGATCATGTACAACTGCTGGAGTGTCACCAGCGAGAATGTGGCGAGCGGCAGCTACGACCACTCACCCATGAAATGTAAATTTAATGTAACTATTTGCAATGTAAAGTGCTTTGCACTTTGAAAAATATGCTATTATTTGTGCCTTTTATTGGAGAGAGGGGGGAAAATATATTCAGAAACAGTCTCTTGTGCATGTTCACTTCCTTCTGCATCCAGAGTTATGGAGTTTATATTGAAATTTAGCAGCTGTGGGATACGCGGACCAACAGTGCCATCACCACTAAATCATCTCTTATTTAGCTAATGCCCTTCATCGCTCATGCTCGCCTGCAAAAGCTACATATAGAATAGAAAATGACCTGACAGGCTCACAGCAGACTGGTCAGAAAAATTCCTCCTTCGTTCAGTTCTTCCAAAATGCAGTCTCCAAAATACCAACAATGTGTTTATAAATATTTCAGGACTAGTGGGTTTGTTCTTAGACAATAATAACATTTTCCCAAGAGCCTTTTTTGTTTCTTTGTTTTCATTCACCTTACCAAAAGTGCCCACCTCAAAACAGTTGAACCAATTGTGAAGGAATATGTGTAAATGCATTAAAGAACATCTAATCCGCTACTGCCACTATTACAATATTTTATTCTATTTAAAATTATGATAAAGACTTCTTAACTTTCTAGTCTCACACTACATATTAAGAAGCTGTCTTTTTTTAACTGTACATCTGTAGGTATTAACAAAGAAAAAAAAAGGCTCGCTTATAGAAATATTTCAATTATTTCAAAGTAATGTGGGGTTTTTGCCATCTCCCAACTTTCAAATTCATCTTTCTCCCACTTTCAGGTCAACATCGTAAATTATGAGTTTCGCAGGCAAGGAATTGGAGCCACTGGTAACTCAGAAATTAATGGATAGGGGGGAAGCAGTTGAGAAAGAATGGTTATTCTTAGAAGTAATGCAAAGAAACTTCTTTATAAACGTTACTCTGCATCCACAGACTCAAGAGGAAATGCCTCCAATAAATCCCTGCAGAAGATGGTTTAAGCAGAGCTCTCACATCACATTGCTACGGGCTATTAATGCTCATGCAATCAATTAGTTGAGTGCGGGAGAGAAGCGATAACTTCTTTGCTTCTCTAAATCACTCACAAGCATACGGCCACCTCCTTGGTCTTCAATGAAAAGAAAAGACTTGAGGCTGGCACGAGGTACCCAACCTGCTCTGAAATGCTAACATACATCCACGGCGGGTGGTAGAGCTTCAGCCAGAAGACCTGGGCACATCCGTCCCACCTCGTGTAGGCAATGTGACATCCCTTGTTTCTGCTTAGATTTAACAAGTTCACTATTGCAAGCTAGTTCCATCTTTATAACACCCACCCCCCCCGCCAAAAAAAAAAAAAAAAAAAAGAATATACTTTTGCCAGTGAAGCCAAATTATGAAAGACCATGTGGCATGACCTACGAGACAGCACGACTGCTTGCTGATTTCTTTTCTTTCTTTGGTTCACAATAAATTAGGTGGTTGTATCGTATTTTTATAAACTGCAGGTCAAAGACTTGTTTTGCTCCAGAAAATGTGAGCGACTGCCTGGCCAGGCTTAAACTGGTGACAAGATTAGTCAGTGGTGACAAGTGCCTTAACAGCCTCAGATACTCAGTAAGGAATGTCCCCGCACCAAACCTTAATCTTTCACTAGAAGTCAGGCGTGTAACAGAGTATCTGGTATCCCAGTATGAGAGCAGATGCACTTCATCTCAGGGTGACACCGTCCCTCATCAGAGACTGCGGCAGGTGGCTGCAAGCGACATTCATCAAGAAGCCCTGCAGAGACACCCCATAGCCCCCATCCCTCTCCCAGGTGAGCTGGAGGGGTTACCTGCTGGGATCAACCGGTTGATACAGAAAGTTGAAGATCGATGGTGGTGAACAAGATTTTCATCATTCAGTGAGATAACAAGAGGCAGAAATAAATACTTCTCTAGGCTGCAAGGCTGGCAGAAGGGGTCTTACCTCACGGTTCGTTAAGTTTCCAGAAAGCTTCATCTGCTGTCGTTAAGTGCTACGCTAATGGGACTGGGTGGTTTTCCCGTGACTTGACTCCAGGAAACAGAGCAAAACTTATATCAAGCACTTCTTTAAGCCACAGCCTTAGCGATGACTAATATCAAAAGCTGGGAAAAGAGAGAAATGCGGGTCAGTAAAAGCTATAAGGATGGTTCGGTCATCAATTTGCTGTACCGCGAAGGACAGACAGCAGTAGGAAGGAAGGCGACCTGGAGCAGAGGCGTCCCAAAGCCTTATTGCAAGATCTGCAATGCTTCTAGCACGTGAAAGCAAGCACACATAGCACTGCCTGTAGCAGAGAATTGTTATGGAAGACTTGATTGTTTTCTGGCTTACATCAGTGTAAATCGGGAGCGCCCACGGAATCACTAAGGTAAAGCCTAAAGTAACAGCTAAGCAACAGAAATATCCATCCCAGAAAGTCAGATTGTGCTGAACTCATCCCAGGCGTGAGGACATTGGCCCCAGGTCCCCTCCCAGGGTGCAGAGAGAACACATTTGCATCTGCCGGGGGCTCGGGCAGAGCAAGCTGGACTTGGGGAGAGCCTCCTCATGGGTGTACCTGCACCCACGCCACTAAGCCGGCCGTAAATCTCGCCCACTTATCTTCACTCCCCCAATACTACTCCCAGGGCCTTCCAGCAGGCCCGTCACGTGCGGGGACTGGAGGATTCAGACACCCAGCACTCACGTAGGAACTTGCGAGCATCCACAGCAGCTGTCCCCGAGGAGGACCGCGGGCAGTTAACGCACCGGGCCAGGCTCAGCCTCGGCTCCCCTCGCCCCACAGACACAGCTGCCAGGAGACCTGGGGCCAGTGGGGTTCCATCGCATCAATCATTGCCTTTGCAAGCTTCTGCCACTTTTATGCATGGCTTTCCTTCTCATTTAGCATACACAGTGAAATGGGTTAAAACCTAAAGCTATTTATAATAATTATTCTAAAGGTTGTCTACAGATAATATAGAAAATAACACTGGATTTGGGAAAAAAAAATCCCTTTTAGCTTTAATAAAAGCATTTCAAAGCACTAGAAGGTTATTTATAGGGTGTGTAAATGTAACTGGAGGGGAGGCAGAGTAAAGGGAGTTCAAAGTGTGTCTGTGAAAAGAAAAAACCCACTGTGTTATTGACACCGCTTCCTGCTTTCTCACACTCAACCACCTTCTTAAAACAAACTAGAGGAAACAACAGCAACCCCCCAAAAAAAAAAAAAGCTACTGAAAGCTCTTTGAGATTAAATAATATTTTTTGACAGCTGGTAGGAAAAGGACTGGTCCTGCATTCATGCTTACAATAGCTTGCTGCTCCGTACCCTTACTTGCATTGTAGAAGCATCCGAAAGCCCAGAGTGAGCTGCGGGTCAGGGCTGGCAGGGGGACGGGGACAGCAGGGACCGTGCCTGCGGGAAGAGCTGAGCCCTGACCTGCAGCATCAACGGGCTGGGGCGACAACGAGGTGCTCCCACGACATTCTCCCTTGCACCGTGATCCTCCGGCATCGCCTATGGCTCATGCCTGGGGTATTTTTGTAGGACAAGTGGTTTTTATTCCCTCAGACTCAGGTCACCAGTCTCCATCTCGTGAGGACCCCACCTATTTTGGGATGCAGCCTGGCCTCCCCGCCACAGCCGCTGCCACCAGACTGTGGTGGGAGACAGCACCTGCTGCCGGGGGCTGCCCACGCAGACTCATCAGGACACGTGGGAGAAGTTTTCCTGGCAGAAACATGGCTTTAGGCAAAAATAAAATCATGTAGTGCCTCCATTTCCTTAGGGCTTTGGAGCATCCGTGGGCTGAACGTGGCCTGAGGGAGGCTGAGGGCTGCCCTGCAGCTCCCAACTTCTCCGAGGAGCTTTAGCACCTTCCAGCTCCTGCTCCTGGCCATGCCTGGCCCTCAGGAAAGCCACCCCCACGCATCTACAGAAAGCCCTGGTTTTTCCTTCAGCAGGCTCCCCTGCAAGTCTGTCTGTAGCATTCCCCTTGCAGGTTCTTTCCAAACCCAACATCTCACCCCTTTCTTCTGGCCTGTCTGGGGAATGGCCGCTTTCTCCTGCCTTGCCCAATCTCAGTTTCCCATTCAAGCCTCCTCAGCATCCCCACCCCACAGCCCCCTGCAAATATCGGGTACCTTAGTCAGACATGAAGTGATACACATATTCTGACCCACTCATTTCCCCATGAAAGAAGTTGTTAAGTCCTTGAGAACAATAAGAATCACAGAATTAAGAACCGCTAAATCATCACACACAGCACCTTAGAGAAGATGAACTGCCTGCCCTCCCAGCTCCCCCAAAAGGCAATGAAGCAGAAATTAAAGGGCATGCAAGTTTGCCATATCATGCATTACAGAAGCTATCAGCAAGCAAGGAGGAGAGATGACGAGCACCAGCTGGCTGGACATCTCTTGCTCGGAGCAGCAGAGGAAAACTACAGCTTCTGGAGGTCTTTGCACACGCAGAGAAGCCGCCCTGCAGGTAGTGCCACAGAATGGGAATGGCATGTCTGGATCAGGACCTCTCCTGTAATTGCAATGCAATTGCAATTGCAGCTCATTAGACGTGCACCCAGTGGTCTTTAGTAGTTCACAAATGTGATGGGGGAAAAAAAAAAAACCCAAGCCAAAGAACTGGCAAGTGGCTTGAAAACTGAGAGAACTTGCATTAAGAAAAGTCTGCAAATGCATGAGCATATTAGAGGTGTGTATTTGGCTGGCAAAAAGCCTACGTGGGGTTGTAAGAACTGTTCTTCATCCTACCAGTAGGAAAAAAACCTCAAAAAGTGATGGAGGAGGCAGAGACGGTTAAATTCCTTGCAAGAACCAGGGTGGGGAGGGGGGCACACCCTGACATAAGGACCCAGGATTACATCCCTCCCGTTCATCCAGCTCTGAGAGGGAAATGGAGGCAGGTGCCGCCGCTGTATCCCGAGGTCCCACCTGGAAACCTGCACCAGTCCTCCAGAGGTGTCCTTCCTGCTTCAGACAATTTACACTGACTGTTAATGAAGCCGAGAAGATTTGAAGCACAGGACATGAAAGCTTCACAAACATATACTCTTTAAAATGTCTTTTCTTCTTCATATTTTGCTATTCCCTTAAAAAAAAAAAAATACATTACATTAGATTACTAAATGAACAGAAAGCCTCGGGGCCTGGGAGCCCATATTCCAAATGAGGAAATTGCAGCCAGCCAGGACCAGTCCTGTACCCCCAGGCTTTCCTAATGAGTGCTAACAACACCGTCAGGGTATACAAGGGCAGCAGAGTTTCGGGGGCTGCATCTCAGCCCCCCATCTTGCATGGTTTGGGAAGGAGGCATCTTTGAGCGGTGGTGGAAGAGAATTTGTGATGTGCTTCACTGAGCGGTGGGGCTCGGAGATGAGCAATGCTGGGTGAAAACAACAGGCTACAAAGGCACTTTCCTATTTTAAAAAAATCAGCATGCTGCAGGAAAGCCATCGGTTCAGCTGGCTGCTTCCCTTCTGTTTCAGGAAAGCCAGCCAGTGTATCGGATATTCATTCATTTTGGGCTAACTATCTTTTCCATTTCTGAACAGCTTCCATTTTCTTGATGTGTCGGGGAATGGTTTATGAGGAAATAGAGCCTTGAGGGTGGACAGATGGAGAAAAATCTCCCTTCTCACCAAACTGATCACTATAATCTTTCATCTGCTTGGCGCAGACCCGGGCTGCTGGCATTCAGAGGTGCTGCAGCTCTACCTGCGGAGCAGCCCATCCTGCTGCGTGGTGCCTGCCAGCGCCGCTCGCTCCTTCCCCAGACTGAGACCCGGGAGGAGGAGGGACGGACGGCACAAACCCAAACCATTTCATATGACAGAAGGAGAGGAAAGGAGATGGGGGGGTTCAGATCCGAGGTCCCACTCCCGTGCTGAGCTGCCTCAGGGCTTGCCCACAGACAGGACTCACACCAGTTGAATTGCTGCCCTTGCCCCCTCCCTCTGCTACTGCTATTCAGTGGCATAAGGGAGCTTCACATCACTACTGCTAATTACAAGAGGAAGAGAAACCCGCTGTTCTTGTTATGAAGCATTTGTATAACAATATATCCATGCCACAGGCTGTAACCACAACTGTAATGGCGATGGCAGCGAGACGCTGTGGCATCTCCAGTGTTGGCAGAGCTCAAGAATGGGTTAAACAAACAGCTGCTGGGAATTATTTTGACACAGGTCAACCTTCCCGAGGGCAGGAAAATGGACCTTGCAAGCTCTGTCCCCTTCCCATGTTCCCTGATGCAATGACGTTATGGGTACAGTTTTCCCTCCCCGGTCCTGGAAAGTTCTGGGGATGATGAAAACGTGACCAGCTCAAGCTGGCCACTGATGCACCAGTGGCAGAAACCATCTCTCCTCAAAGGGCAACCTCAGTTAGCTGGCATTGAGCAAAATACATATGTAAGAAGGAACATGCAAGGAACAATCATGCCACACAAAATTTGACCAGGTCTGTAGGGAAGACAGCTAAGCTCATAGATACCAGTCTACACATGATGTAATTCAAGTGCCTGCACCCCGATACTCAGGGTGGAGCCGCGGTGACTCATTTGACCGTCACCTTTCTGGTCCTGAGACAGTTTCTCAATCCTCCTCCTCCCCCAGGGCTCACTTTTCACTTCCAGGCTGTCCGAGGTGCTCCGGGGAGCAGCCCCAGCACAGCCAGCTAACCCCCACCCGCTCGGTGGCCAGCGGCCAGGGTGGCAGGACAGTTGCCCAGCCACAGGGAGGTTTCTTGCCAGGGTCCCCCATCAGCAGAAGTTAATACAGACCCGGCGTGAACATATTCACAGGAGACCTGTCGGTAAAGTGCACCGTGCGGGTGACACAGCCTCTGAGCAAAGACCCAGCGGAGCCATCCCGACAGCTCGCCCCGCCATGCCCTTCTCTCCTTTGGGTCCAGTCACTACCGTGACTCTCAATTAACATTTAAGATTTCACTGAATAGCTGGCTGATTTATTTTATTTCTCGGGCCGGTAATTTATGGAAATATATTCTTAAAAATCAAACAAAATGCACTTTACTAATAGATGGGCCATTCTCTGACATTTTGCAGAGTAAAGGAGCATTTGTGCCCAGTGGCATGTTGTCCCATGACTGAACCCCTATAAAGGGCTTCAAAAATATCTATTAACCAAGCTCATTAGTTTAAATATCATTAAAATAAATTGTATTTCTCCACACAGGGCTTCAACAGGCCCCAAAATGAATACCACTCTCAGTAGTTACAGGTCAAACACTCATTTACTCTAAGGACTCTTTGCACTGAAAATAGAAAGGGTGTTAAAATTAGTTTACACAACTGCAGTGGTACAGAAGGGTCCTGGTACAGAAATGGATCTGCCCATGCTTCGCTGCTCAGCTTAAAAGCATAACATCGAATATGCAGAATTTATGACAGCTTTTCTTTACCATAAGAATCAGCTTTAAAGTTTCCTGCTGGTTCTTCAAACATTAACAAGATCTTTACCTTAACCATACTGCTTTTTTAGATTTATTCATTTACCCATTTAACCTATTTAGAGACCCACTTTAAGGGAATACTTAAAGGTAGGTTTGTTTTGGTGTAGCTCAATTTCTCACATTTCTCTTTTCAGTTTGGGAGGGTTGGTTGGTTTGTTTTTCCATCGATCACACCAGAAAAATTAAACAAAAGTAGCACCATCTCCATACAAACTGCACAAACTCAATTAGGCTGATTTAAACCACTCCCCATTACCAGGGGTGATTTACTGCCCTCCGCTAAGCCATTGTGCCACTGCCGCACAGTAACTCCTCGCACGTCCCACTGTGTTTTGACGCTCCTCTGTCTTCAGCAGCTTTCACTAATGGCCTTGCTGCTCGTCCCTGCCCTTGCCCTGAGCCAGGATGGGCTCGCTGGTGGCCCACAAAGCGTCCCCCTCGCACAACAAAGGGCACAAACAAGGCACATGTGTACGGGGATACTGGAGACGATACAGCGACAGGCAATGTACTTTCAAACCAGAGCCTGCATAACTGCACCACCCATCTGAAGGCTTACCCCATAAACAATTATTTTTGAACAGCAGAGATGTAGCTGTTGATTTATGTGTTCATTGTTGCTGGCTTTGCTGAGCCTAGGCTGTCAAAAGGGAGCATTTCCTTCTATTTCTTGTCACACCTCACCAACAAAATTGTTTCCAAAACTCTGAATAGTTGCATTTTTGTTAGAATATGGAAGTTAATAGGATGCAGTGGCATCACTAATGACATAACTGGGGTGCATGTGGTTGCAGAGAGGTCACACGACCGTTGCTGTGCTCTACTCGACCCCTCTGCTATGGGTGACAGAAGGGAGAAGAAATCCAGGGTGGCTCCAACGTCCCTGGACTGAATTTGCAGAACTAATCGTTACCGATGAATAATACCGTCAAAGCAGAGCGAACACGGCAACCCACAAAGTGATTTTCACAGCCCTGTCACAGCAGGCTCCTAACAGTCTGAAGCAATCAGGATTTTCGGCCAGGTGCTTTCTACGTCTCAAAAGAAAACCCTCCCAAAACGCCACACCAACCGAAGCGGGCAGTTATACCTCCGGCAGGTATTTGCAACCAGACCTGCAGCTGCTGCAACTGCAAACACAAATTAGACAGCAGGCAGTTCTGAAGGCTGGATCTCAGTCATCTCTGGAGTGAAAAGTACATGTTATTACAAAAGCAATTTGTATGTTGCTATTCTCAAAGCATCGCATGAGTTGTACTTTCCTTGTTAGCAGCACCTCGAGAATATTACTGCCAATGTAACCGAAATCCAGCATTAAGGTCCCCCTGTTAGGGCTATGACAGATTGCAGGGAGAAACAATGCGGTGATTGAGGACCTGGACTAATCACGCCAATTGATATAAATTACCGTGTCAGCTATACCGTTGCCGCAGTCTGCAGGTTTACACCTCATTAAGCTTCCAAGTGCCAAATGAATCAACAGGGTTCAGCAGAACCATTCTTAATTAATTGTTGTAGCAATAGGGAAAAAGTAACGGAAAAAGAGAATCAGAACTCGCAGCGAACACGGGTGGGTTTGTGCAAACTGAAACTGCTTCTCCGATTTAGCATTTGAGATTAAAGACACCCACGTACTAATCTCAGCCAGCAAATAACTGCCAGGGGCTGGTTTTGGACTAGGGTGGAGTGAAAATACAGGCTGGCAACTTGGAAAAGTTTTTCATCAAGTTCTTCAGTTTGTTTTGCATAGCTCTTCAGGACTCAATGTTTTGTTGCCTGTGAAATCTCCAGGTTTCGATTTCCCACCCCACCCGCAGTGGGCAGAGGCCACTGCTGGGCACCTTGGCATCTCCTGGAGCTGATGGAATTTGCAATTCAGCAGCTTATTTTTAAGTTTAAGCTGAATGCGTCCATTTTTTCCTGTCTACATTCCCCAAAGCAAGATGCAAACTTCACAGTGAGGGAAGAGGCCAGGAAAGCTGTGGTCTTACCTCTGGCAGAGCGCCCAGCCTCTTGCTCTACTGAATCTGCCGTGCCAGGTTGCCGGAAGGACACAAGGTCGAGCTCGGGGGACAAAACATCAGCAGCCACAATGGACTTTGAAAAGCAAAGGACTCTCCTGTCCCTCACCTGAGCATGACACCCTTGTCCTCGCAGGTGGCTCTCCTCCAGCACCCGGCAGCACCAGAAAGTCTCATGAAAGCCTAGAAGACCTGGAGCTCAGGGCATGCTGTGGAAAACATGAGCACAGCCTGCGGGACCGCAGCATCTCCTGTGGCTGAACATATAGCCAGCCTCCCCGGACACTTTAACACCCTTTTGTTGCATCTTCAGGACAGATTAAACACAGCCCCTGTGCTCCATTCCAGGCAGCAAACCTGCACTGTGCCTGCTGCCACGCCTGCTCACACAGCGCCGCAGCCGGGGTGCCCTCCCGAGCAGGAGCAGTGTCTCCAGACCGGCAGTCTGGGCTGGCAGCAGGCAGGCAGGAGGCAGGGCTGGGTGCAGGCAGCAAGCAGGCAGCTGGGCAGCATCCAGTTCACCAGAGCGGAGTTACACCATCACGCCAACATGCTCATGGACCAAATCCAGCCAGGACCCCAGCGTGCACGGCTCATGCTCTCCAGGGGAGTTTTGTATATCTTCTGCCTTACCTCATGCGTGCATTACACCAGCTTAAAATCTCCCTGGAGTTCACATCTGCTTACCACACAGCTTGTAATTGCTTGTGTAATGCAATGGTCAGTTTAGCGCTCAAACCACATTTTCAGCGTTGAATGTGTACAGGTACTTACATTTTCCCCATCGCTGTCAGTCATCCAGCCCATTTTCCCTAATCTATAAAACATCCATCTAATATTTATATCCCAGTGGGGCTTTTGACAGCTACAGCTTGTAGCTGTCACTGGTTTTCTCCAACATACAGGCCTAGTTACACTAGGTCGTCCGGTTACTCTATACCATCGATTAACCTGTAATTTAAGTAATTTGTAAGTAAAATGTAAGTTTAAGACGAAAAGAGAATATGAACACGGATTTCACCTCTTTCTTTCATGCTTTTAACTGGGGAGCACCGCTGCACGACAAGGAAGCGTCACTATTTCCATTTTAAGGGAAGTGGGGGGCCAGGAGCATAAGGGATGTGCCCGTGGTCACTCAAGAAAACGGCAGCAGAGTAATGAGCCAAAATTACCTGTCCCCCATCCCGCATCCTCCTCCTCAACCCCTTTTTTCTTCTTTTGTGCCTGGAGTTGGATCCAGTGGAAATATCTGGCCAATTTCAGGGAACTCAGGGCTGTATTAAAAGAACATTAGCAGCCAGGAAAACCCAGTACTGCAACTCTAGACCTTTTTGCAGGGCCTGGTTAGATCAGAGGCCCCGGGGGAAGGCAGACATCGATCCCCGAAGCGAGGCAGCAGGCGACGCACTCGCGCCTTGGTGCTCCCAGTGCAACACCTCCTGCATTCCCGTGCACGCGAACATGTGCGTCAGGGTCTGTATAACATTATCGATGAAAATATCTTCCCATGACTTGCCAAAACCCAACCGATTCTTTTAAAGGACTGGTCTGGGACTTCACCCACTTCCTCAGATTAATTTGAATCATACTTCTACCAACCTCATACATCATTATTTTCTTTAGTTTCTCTTCTTCCCATATAAATCTATACTAAATTAATAAAGCTGACAATTCGTTAAGCAAAAATTATCTTAAACCATATTTCTAAGCCTCAGAATTCCTGTTCTAGTAGCTATCAGTATTAAAAAAAGAATACTAATTGCAGTTTGGTTTTGATAAAGTTGGGGCCAAAAATATTTATTTACATTATAAATATTTTGTTCTTTTACATTTATTACTGCAATTGGTGCGATAACATTTCCATGTTTGTTTTAAAGGGATTTAAGTTGCAAATCATAGAATCATAGAATCATAGAATCATTGGGTTGGAAAAGACCTCTAAGATCATCAAGTCCAACCATCAACTAACACCACCATGACTCCTAAACTAGACCCTGGAGTGCCACGTCTACACCTTTTTTGAACGCCTCCAGGGTAGACGACTCCACCACCTCTCTGGGCAGCCTGTTCCAATGCCTAACCACTCTTTCAGTAAAGAAATTCTTCCTAAATTCCTAAATTGGAGGATTAGCAATCCAGACAGAATAGCAGGAATAGAAATAGGCTTCCAAGCCCGTTTATAAACAGCTGATTGCCAAAGAGTCTCTGTTAGCCCCGTTCTGCGGTGAGAGGCGTGAGGAGCCCAACACTGGAAGGCAGGTTCTTGTGTGGAAAGTCACTTCACACCTCAATTACAGCTTCTGCCAACCACTTCAGATCTGAAGCACGATGTTTTCTCTGGTGACAGGATACCATTAGCACAAGGAGCAGTTAGCACCGAGGCTGCGAACTGAGCAGCGCCCAGGGAAATCACCTTGCAGGGGGAACTCCTCAGACTTTTGTTTTTAGCCACTTTGAAAAGCAAATTGATTAACACACACACACTCGTGCGTGCGCACGCACACGCTTCCTTTGCCACCTGTGCTACTTAGATATTCATTGACATCCAATCAGCTTTGCAGTTCATAAGAAAAGCGTGATTAGGACTCTTCATTAGGGTCATTAAGAGCATGGTATTAAGGTTCCACAAGCTTATTGTTTCAGGAATACAGAATAGGTTCAGGAAAGACATATCACTGTAATTATTCATAACTCAAATCCCTAAGGATTTGAGAGCATAATCACATCAGCATCAGTATCTTCTTGGAATAAAGGTTTTTCCCAATTTGTAGACAGTACTATTCCACTTACTCTCAGAGACCCTACATATCCTCCACTGCTGTGACCGATGAAGTTCCCTGTCGGACATCTGAAGACAAAAGGGAGCTTTCTGCCAGCGCCCCACGCCAAATCCTTGCCTAGTACTTCAGACCACAGATGAACAACCGGAGCGTTGCCAAGCACCTCGGTTTAGTTTCATAGCTCTCATAGATGATCCTCACAACTCCGACTTCGATAGAGCCTGGTGTGTCACCGCGGATGAAGTGGTGAACCTTCCCACGCGGCGCCAGGGCAAGCTCCCAGGCGCACCAGCGTTTCTGCTTCTGCGCCTTCGCCTCTGCCGTTTCCCAAAGCAGCAGGCACGCCGTTGCTTTGCAAGCCTGAGCGGGGTGCACGTACTGCAGAGTTAAGAAGAAAAGCACATCAAGTGCTATAACTTAGACCAGATCTCATGGAGAGGCAATTTCAGCTCACTCCTTTACCCCCAGCTATAGGGACCAGGCACAAACGGACCAGGCACAAACAGACCAGTCAGTCAGGACAGGTATAAAGCAGTGTGGGAAGGTGATTGGAAGGATGGACCAAAAATCTCAACTTTCTATTGCACTCTTGGTTATGTGATCATTTCAGACAATTTAATTCCTAAATTAATGACGGGGCTAACAACTCCTGAGCAATCTGCCAGGTGCAGCAAAGTTAGGATATCCCACGTGGACACAATCAAACCTGCACAGATGCACACAGCGGAAAACTCCTCGCAGCACTGTTCCGAGGTGCAGAAGCACACAAAAAAAGCGCTAAGGCAATTTAAAACACAAAAGGATACATACCACAACTTCGATAGCCTTCCCCCTTCCAAGTGCGTTATTCCCAGGACGTTACAGTCCCTGTGCGTTACTCATTACGAAGGCACGCAATATGTTCTGGCCATTTTTTATTCCTCAGGTGTTTTCTAGTCGGACTAACAGACTGATCTGATGAGTTACGGGCTTCCAGTTGTTAGCAGCCTAGCAGAAATCAGCAGGAGAGCTAGCAACACGTTATCCTATTGCCACTATTGATCCATCAGCAATCCTGAGGGCATGAAAGGGAGAAGCAGCTGTGGAGGCATTAGGCTACTTGCCCAGGACAGCAAATACTGAAAAGCAATGACAGCTCGTCCCCATCCTCTGCTTGGTACTCCCCGCTCTGGCTCCGATAGTCCTGAGAAACTTCTTCCTAAATCCATAGTATTGCACTTGCTTTTTAGAATATCATCACTGAAACACAGATTCGCAGGCTCAGGTGCTTTGACCTTGTCTGCTTTTACACTTCTACATTCAAATTTTAAAATTAATCATCTAATTCCAGGTAACTGCTTTTAAATTTGGCCAAATGGGACATGAATCTTGCTGAATGAGAAATGCAGGTCTCTGTAGTGAAATAGATTAAGCACTGCTACACTGCCCATTTTGTTTCAAGGCTTCAGTTGCAATTGCCTGCTCTAATTTGAGATGGGAAGTCTCGCTATAGGGTAATTAAGCACGCGAGGAGCTCAGGAGAGCTGCCTGCCAGCACCTGGCAGTGGGATTCCCCTTCCAGAGGCACCTGCACTAAATGGTAATTCCTTCCCTCCATTTCCCACTTCACTCCCCGATGCTTCTCCCAGCAGCTCGGAGGAACAGATGGAGCAATCACCCTCCTCCTCTCCACAGTACAGACCCCTGCTGCTACCCAGCGCCTTATGCAGTTGTAATACACATAATTAGGCAAATCAATGGACAATGCAGCATATTAGGGGAGGAGGAGTTACATCAAGGCAAAACACGAATCCCAATTTATTTACTGCAGGAAATGGGATATTTCTGCATAATTGCCAAAAATTGCGGACATGAGATGAAAAGCAATTACAGCCTTGACAGGTAGGGTGCCGCAATCAGGTCACTACCTGAACTATTTGGAGTACAGCTGAGGGGAGTTTGTTCTCATCTTGATATGCAGTTGATTTATGCCTTAAACATCTCATTACCATTTATGAGTTATACTCCCAAATCTCTCTCACATCCATAATTAGAGAGAACGATGTTTACTGCCATTCACCCTACCACCGACTCCAGACCAAAAAGCACAACTGAAGGCTGCAAAATCCTTGTTGCAAGCAGCAGCCCTCCCTGCCCTTCATGGAAAGCCACAGCTTGCGTAGCAGAAGCCAAGCACACCCAGCTGCTGTCTCCTGACAAAACCAGCTGCTGAACTTTCTCCTCCCGCCGCTCCCCAGCCACAGCTTTATTTAAGGTCAACACTGGCTCCGTGCTCCCTGCCCAGCAGCTTCTCTCCTCTCCTCCTTCACCCCTTGCAGCTCCCACCCCACGAAAGGCAGGAGATGATGCAGTCTCACCATATCCGAGTGGCAGAACAGAGGCATGAGAAGTAAGATACATCGACATAAAGAGCAGGCATGCTGCGGAGAAGTGCCCAGTGAGCAGGCGAGGCGACGAGGGGAGTGATGTACAGAGATGGGACCTCCAAAAGGAGCTTAGCACATGAGAAGGGGGGTTCTCCACTGAAAGTGGGGTCATGCACGGAGAAGAGTGGCGCAAGCCAAATCAGTGATGAGAATGAGAGAGGCTATTAAATTTCTGGGCTCTTCAAAGGTGATCTGCCTGCCAAGAGGAAACACCAGGGATCTGTTCCCAGTGCTAGAAACAGTCTTATACACGCACACTGCGTTTTATCTTGCTTTATTGACTTGAAGCAAGGCTATGCCCAGGGATCGCCCAAGCACAAGACCCTTCCAGAAGACAACCACCAAAGTATTGTTCAAGTGGTGATGAGGCCTCACAGATCCCCCTGGGCTGAAAGGTCTGTTTTACAGAGGTATTGATACACAATGGAACAGAGAGCCGATCCTTCAGACACATTTTTGGGGGGTGTTTTTGGTTTGGGTTTTTTTTGTGTGTGGTTTTTTTTTTTTTTTTTTTTTTTTTTTAAGAGGTATCTCATTTTGGCCATGTTTGTCTAATTTTAAGGGGTTTAGAGGACCAGTGATTCCAGCTGGTGTGGGTGAGAACTGCAGCTCCCAAGGCACTAACGGCCTTGTGTCAGACACCCAGGTACTGATACACAGAAAGATATTTAAGAATACATCAGAAATTGTAGATTTTAGCCTCTTGCCCTTGCTCAGCACAAGTCAGTAGCAGAGAAAGAAGTCTCCACTATCAGATTTGAGCTCTATTCCTTTTTACTGTATTTCTGTGTTCCCTTTCCAAAGCCTGCACCTTTCTGAGTCAGGCCTGGTACCTTTGTAAAATCAGGGAAAATGATTTTCAGTCACTCGGAACATCAACAGCAAAGAGAGGGACTGGGCACTGAGCTCCTGGGGTTACTGGTTAGTAAGGTTAGCACCTGGCTGACCTTGCTAGTTTATAAACCTGAAACTTTCTGTTCTTTTCCATGCTAATCACTAACCAGCACTACCCGACTAAAGGAAACTTCCCCCACAGAAACGACTGGCTGTTGGGTCAGAGCTGTCTTCCTTCATGGAGCTCTGCCAACATCTTAGTCCTCACCTAACAGACACAGCTTTTGTTCTTGTCCTCGAGCATCCTCCAAAATGCCACCAACTGTGCTGAATTGTATCGCGGCTTTTGAATATGAGAAAACTTTTAATGAAATGCAAACCAACATTACCAAGCACATTTCAGATACAATCTAAGTCAGGTCTCCAAATGCAGCATTTGTGGAAATGGTACTGTCACTTCTCTGAAACCTAAGAATATAAAAATAGTATGAGTACCACAATACTACAAACCCAAATTTATTGTGTCAATGCAAAATCATGCCTCACGTGTCCACATAACCACAGGCTGCAGCCCACTTGCCATCAAAAAGGAAAGAAATAGATCCATGACAGTCTCAGAAAATACTTTAAATTAGTGACTCGCTAAGACAACTGTTTGTATGCTGTAACAGTGTAAATATCATCCACTGCTGAAATATTTAAGAATATAAGTTTGCAAGTTCCCATTAGACATTTCCCTGGGTGCTGCACCCTGCTCACTGCAGAGACCCCTGGGGTGGGGGTACCATATTTGTTCCATGTGTAAATGCCCAAGTACGACCACAGCAATTCCATATTAATTTTGTTCTCCCAGCTTATCTTCTCACAGCTCTGGAGGGCATTCTTCGTTATCTTGGAGACAAATGGCCTCCACAGAGAGCTCTAAACAGCAAAGCTATTTATCTGTTTGACATGTGTTTCCCTGTTTGTTTTCTCCAGCCTTGAGACAGTTGGCTCAGACTTTGACAATATTCAGCTGTGGCAACGGCGGAGGGTTGCCTGGCCCCTTCACTCCAGTGCTGTGAATCAATTTCTTTGCCATATTTATCATTTACTGTAGTAAATCAAGTCTAATTGATGCTTTCTTCTTTTGATATAGAGCAAACCCTTTACAAACTTTTCAGAAAGCTGGCTGGAATTAAAAAAAGGCAGGTGGGGGAAAAAAGAAATCAATTATTTAATCAATTCAGCACTAATTTTTCTTTGGGGAAAGAAATTAGAAGATGGCAATGTTCTGCAGGTGGCAGTCTCCACAGAAAAAAAGGAGAAAAACCCGCAAGGTTTATCTACTGATTGTTTCCACTATTTCACTTGTTGCTTTTAACACCTTATTCTTAAAGCACTACGTGAACAAGTGTCTCCCTGTCTAACACAAGTGCATCTCCATTCTTTCAGAGCCAACTCCTAGACACAAGGGACTCCCTCCCTCTGCACACACACATCGCGCTGTCCCCTCAGCCCCACCAAGCAGCCGAGCCAAGGCTTGAGAGCACCGGAGTTGCCTTCGTTCTCATTTACTGGGGCTGTTACACTCGGGCAGCTCAAGACAGCAGGGCTGGCACATGTGCCACCGAGAGCACAAACAGGGCCTGCAGATCCCTCTCCTGCTATCCTTGGCAGGAGCAGCACTCCAGGCAGCAGTGAGGGTGGAGAACAGACTCCCCCGGGGCCTCAGGCAAGAATCCAGGCCGCTGCCATTCACTTACCCAGGGAGATCAGCTTTCTGTAAGGATGGCTCACAAACATCTCTGCGAAGATATGGGGCCGCGAACAAGACCTTGCCTTCGCTTGGGTCTGGATAAGAACGGAGGTCGGTGCTGTCCCAATGACAGTCTGCCGCAGCAGAGAAGTGTCAGGACGTTAACTGGAGCCATCTTCCCACGGCCACCTGAACTGGCTTCAGGGGACCTCTGCACCGCTGCCACAACATACAGCTGGGACAAAGATGCTCGACTTAGGCAGCCTAGATCTCCAATGTAAAGTTAACTGATTAACAAGACATTAAACAAGTTACATTTCTAACTCCATTTAATCTCTTCCCCAGAGCACTCTGTACACTTCAGACAACCCCCTCGCCCCTCCTCCAGCAAAATCCCACAGCTCTTCCCCTCTCAGGCTTAGCTCACATTCAAACTTATTTTCAGTGGGAATTTTGTCCAGACACTGCAATTCTGTTCCCTTCTGACTGATTACGATGATGAGCAACAAATGCCTTAAAACAAAGTATTGGCTGTGCTACAAATAAGCTTGGGTGGATGGGGTGGGGAGGGGCACCAGAAACAAGGAGAATTTTAAAACCAACAGAGCACGCTACACAAGTATTGAGTTCCTCCTATATCAACCAATTTCCAGCCTGGAAAACTTGCATAAGAACAATTCCTATGGATTCATCCAAATAGCTCTTCTACATAAATCTGACTCCTTATTGGAGTTCACTCACTTCTTTCAGAACCCGCAGCAGCTTATGGGTGGTGGTGGGGTTTGGGTTTTTTTTTGTTTTTCCCAAGTGTTTGTGGTTCATGGTTTCGGCAAGCCTCAGTTTTGGCTGAACGAGGTTACAGAGCTCCACTTTTCTTTTAAAAGTGTCTCTCTGTGTTCTTTTTAGAGAAGCAAGGTGTCTTTCATACAGATGTTGCTCATCCTGGGCACTCTGGGTGTGCTGGATAATGCAGCCACATATGAAATTCTTATCACCCAATATGGAAAAACTTCCCACCACTACAAAGGTCACATAAAATTACTATCAATCGATATATAAATCAAACTTCATTATCAGCTCCACAACCACCGAACACAGAGTTTTGCAAAAAGGCAGTGATGAACATCAACACTGGACAAAAAGGGGAAGAAAACAGGGAATGGGAAGGGACCTTGGGTACAACATACCACAGCATGTTTCCCCAGGTGCAGATGTGCAGAGGAATAGCCGGGCAGAAGCAGAAGGAAGGACAGCACGCTGCAGACCTGCAGAAGTGAGCAGGCACCAGCATGTTTTCGGAGGCACAAACAGAGCTCAACTATGCAGGGTCTCAAAGGTGAGGACATCAATGACATCTAAGCTATGTGGGAACTAACACCTGTGTGCATGCCATGTTCTCATCTGGCATTTAGTGTGGCATCACATTGTATGGACGCTAAAGATATTTACACCCAAACTGGATTCACACAGACATGATGGAAAAGGCTCAAAAATGGCATAAATAATGCTTTTAGGCACACAGAGGAAAGAACACAAAGATTAACCATGGACGTTGTCCTCACTCCAGAAGAGGCAGCCAGCCGCTGAATGTAAGCAGGTCTGTTGCAAAAGAGGANGGGGGGGGGGGGGAGGGGAGAAGAAGAGAGAGAGCGCAGAAGACATGGGATATTACAAATACCTATCAATTTTCACAAAGTGTATTTCCTAACTCATAGTAATATAGCCTTCTCCAGCCCATGTTCAGTCAAAGGAAGTTTCAGAGTTCATACCTGTAATTTGGAGAGAGAGGGAGGAGGGTTACTTTTTTTTTTTTTCTCTTAAATGCATTTTTTCCTCTCAGACATATGCTGCATAATTGCAGCTACAGTGTAGATTTTATTGCTAGCATTTAGAAGAGAAAGTGCTCACTGACATGCAAGATGGGAAAGGTTCCTCCCCTGGGGAACAGAACACAGAGACTGATTAAGCGACCGGCAGGTATTTAAGAACATAAAAAACATTGGCAGATCAGGGCTGCAGTTCTTACTGAACAGGAGTCAGCACAGGAACAGAGCTAGCCTGCTGATTTCCAGCAGGGTGTAGCATTGGTGAAGAATAAGTCTTTAAGCTTAGGATTTTTATACACTTTTTAATAGTAAAAAGGTTGAAGAGTAATCACAGCTTGCTCCTCCAGAGGCATGAATCAGGTGCTCCTGTTTTGTCAGACTGCTGAGCCAAAACTGGTGGTCCATGTCCCATCCTGTCTCCCTTCCAAATCCTTTTGTAGAGACTGAATAGCAGCATACAATTTGCAGTAGCCACCTGATTTCAAGAACCTATCTACAGTTAACAGAAATCAGCACAAAATATATTGACTGATTGGATTATTTTAACATTATAAAGACAAAAAGGAGCATATCAGTTGGCCAAACCTACATGACAGACTAATAACAAAGGCAGGTCTAGACAGCACAGGCTTGCTTTCAGTCCTATACTCAAGACTGCTGTACCATGTTGCTTCTTCATTTTGGTTAACATTACTGTGGTGATATTAAGAGCATATGCAGAAAAAAAAAGAAATAATTAGGATTTCTGTTCTTTAAAGAGCAACAGTAGTGTCCCCGTGTGGAAACATTTCACAAACAGCACAAAAGAATAAATATATGACAAAACTGTCGAAATAACTTACGTAAGAACTGCAGAAATATAAGCTACAACCCTTCTATCTTGTAGAAATATAAGGTATAACACTTCTATCTTGCACTGATGATAAAGACATTTCCTTTATTTTGTACAAAAAATAGAAAATATTTATATATTTTAAAATAATTTGTCAGCACTACTTAAGACTTTTAAAGTTATAACCATTATTTTTGAAGTTGTTAGCTATAAAGCATTTTAAAATTTAAAAAAATGTAGCAAAATGTCATAAACAAGTTTATACAAACATAATAAGGATATTTTTCAAGTAAATCCCAACAGCTAAAGAGAACTAAAATGATGCTACAACTCATTTCAGTTGTATTTGATTAGGACATCATTATACTACCAAACAAGCTTAATGAAAACTGCTTCTAGAAGTTTACTGAAATTATACATTCCCACATGTAGAGATCAAATCTGAGACTCTGTTGAATCAGAGAAGAAAAATAAAAATCTAACTGTGAGGGTATCTATCACACAGTCATATCAATTCTTTTCAAAGCAGTCTTGTCCTCCAAACTGTCAACACAACAAAGAAGAAAAATATCAACTTCTTTCTGCAGCTCAGGATAGCCTTGGGAACACCTCATTATAGCAATGAGCTGTGTTGCTAGTGGGTCACACCGTGTCCTAACATGGTCCTTTAGTATTCATCTTCATTTGTGCTGCAAAGAAAAAGCAATGGGTTTGTCTTTGAAGGCACCTCCAAGAAATTTCCCTTCCCTGTAGTATCTTTTGAAAATCTCTCAGGTTCAGATACACGGTTTTCTTCTTGTTCCTGTAAAATGCAGCTTGCAGTAGCCAATCCTTCAGGCTGTTCTGAAAGTCTAATTGCAGTGTGCATTTGCTTTTCTAATTCTTCTACCAATTTTCCAGGAACAGATGTAGATTGCAAAGAAACCTTTGATTTTTCATCACTAGCCTCAAACGTCGAAGTGTTTGTGCCCTGCCTTAATCCATTACAGTCAATAAGTGGAGCTGTCCTCTCCTCTTGAAGCATGCCTTGTAAAGAATTTATTTTCCCATCTTCACTGGTTGAGGACTCTTGCTCATCTGAATCGGAGCCTTCTGTCTCAGATGATGAAGTACTGCTTGATTCTTCAGAGTCACTTGTCTCCAACTCAGAGGAAGGCAGCTGTTGCTTGGAAACTGTGCCAGCAGCTTTTAACATGCTCTCTTCCTCTTGTACCAGCACTGCTGCTGCTTCCAGCTCTTCTAGTTCAAATCCTATGTGGGACTTAGCGAGTGTGGTTTTCTGCAAGGATTCAGAGAGTGCAGCCAACTTTTTTGACCTTTAACAAAGAACAAGATATATTATTTAACTTTACAAAACAGAACTTTCCCATTTGATAATGAGAACACAAATCTTAAACATTTCTACTGTTTGCTTAGTTTGCAAACAACTTTCTTCTTCAATTATGATTGTAAAAGTAGATGCTATAGGGGAAAAAAAAACCCAAAAGTATTCGTAATTACTATTATTTTGGGTAACTTTTCCCACAAGGCTAGACAATATCGCACTGAAAGTCTTCAGTGGGATTTTCAGAAAAGATACTTATTCTTTGATGTTTCAGCAGTGCACAGTAAGGGAAAACATGGATCTCAGAACAACCCTTTTCAGGATTGCTGTCTTTCGCAGTGAACTTTGCAGTATGTGGCTTGCTGGATTAAGTTCATATGCAGCAAAATCATTTTGTTTTACTACCCTTCCAGATATGTCTGTTAAATGCAGATGAACCGAGAGAGCATAGCTGATCAGGTCCATCTCAGTGATATATTACCTCCTTTCACAGCTAGCTTGGTACACCCGTGATAACAGGAGATGTTCAATACACTGTCTGTAGATGTGCTTTACCTTTCATTTGTAACTGAGCTGAAACCGAACTCAACAAAAATATTGGGACCGTTTAGATAAACACCTCTAATAAAGCAGGCACGCTACATCAGCTTCAAATCTTTGGTACAGCCATATCCATTTCCTCAAGTGTTTTGAAGTCAGCACATGCTTTACCAGAAAAGTGCATCATGGATTTATAAACAGAGAGAACAAAAAGTAAGAGAGTGCCTTGAAATGGAGGGGCGGGGGGCAGAGGAGAAAACGGGTATAAAATAACAAACATACATCCTGTTTCTTGTTGTAGAGTTTTGCCTCAGACTATCAATCAACTTTTCACCGCTTCCTGCAACAGCAGGTCTACTATAAATCCTGCAGTAACTGACTGGGTTTCATTTCCTCTGCCAAACCTGCTAACCTGCAAGGCATGACACGCTGACACTGGAGCAAGTAGCTGATAATGTAATACATGACTCCTGCGAGGCAAAAGTTAAAGTGCTTGTTCTCTCAGTTGAATGATTTTAAAGATCTTTATATTCTATTTCCCAGGGGGCATAATTATTCAGTATAACATAGATGCTTCAATTTTTTTTGCTCCTAAAGGAATTGTATTTAAAAGTGGGGGAAGGGAAATTCAGTGCAGCTTCTTACACGTCTTACAGAGACAGTGCAACATTTGAAAGCTGAACTTGGAATAAAACACATTAAACTTCCTTAGTTCAACCTATAGACTAGAAAACTAAGAAATAAGTGTTTCCCAGAAGTAACTGAAGCAACAGAGAACATTTTAGATAACTTCTAGAATTTTTAAATCTAAAGCTAAGAATTAAATCACAACATCATCCTAGTGGCCTCCAATATAGACACGAGTACCAAATTTTGAAAAGCTGCTTACTGTATTCTAATTTGTTCTTTTTGGTGATATACTTCCATTTTATTATTGTCAAGAACTTGAATTTTTCTTGAAAAGTTACGGAGGATTTGAGAAATTGCTAACCTAATTGGGAACAAAGAAAGCATTCTCCCTGCTCCACAAGTAAAAAGAAAGAAAAAGAGGCCAAGTGATACATAGAAAGGTTCACGAATCCCTGCAGGTAGGCGGTAACAGAGTAACTGGTTTGCAGGGGAATCTGTTTCTTGAACACGTTGGTGAGAAGCTGGTTTATACTCCAAGTCACAAGAGTTTATATCCTTTTCAGAAAAAATATTTTGCTTTGCTTTTGAAAGTCTCTTTCCTTCCTTCTAACTATATGCATGTATGCGTGTGCATGTGCCCCCTTTCCCTGTAAGAGCTGTTAATAATATGAAGGTACAATCCTTTTTCCTGTCCTATTGCCTGACTGTCCACAAGAATACAACAAGCTCCAAAAGCTCAATGTGCGTTGTGACAGAGAACACTGTTTTGTACCCATTTTATATGTAGTTCTTTTTAATTTCATTGACAGCCATGAGCAACTAACTGTAAGCACAACGATTTCCTCTGGTGATACATCTTCAGCTCCAGCTACCTCCGTCTCATCTACCTGTTTTACTATTGCCATTATAGATAGAAAATCAATTTTGAAAGTCCTGTTTGTCCTCACATCTCTTCTATCACATCTTTCACTTTGTTTCCCAATCCTGTATGTATTTTTTGCCTTTTCACTATTTCTGATGTTCTATTTTTTCATGCATATTTTTCTGCTAGATACTCTCAGTCCTTGAAATCACTCCCTTAAAATCCTCTCCTCCTCTTTTACTATTCTCTTATAATGCAGTTAACACCTTAGATACAGAAACATGTCACATAACTGAATCAAGTATTAAGGAGATGTATGGCACCATGTACTTTGTGGCATTAATAAATACTTCACTGTGCTCCAGATTACTTAATGCCAAGTGTTAAGGAAGAAATGATATACTAATTTGACTCAACACACAATACGTTACTAAATTGTATGTGGTACTACTGACAGATGAAAGAATGGTCTCTCTGAAGCAGCAAGTGTTTGATCACTCTATACACAAACCCATTTTTATCAATGAGTTCAAAGCAAATGAATGAAAAGGCTGGTGCCTGACAGCTACAAAACACCTGTCCTACTGGACAACTGTAAAACTGCAAAAGGCATTCTTAGTCTGAAAACCTTGGGTTAATTCCTTCTGAGTGATCAAAATACACTACAAAATAATGATAATAACCGATTTCATAAAAGAACTGTGGCTTCAAGTTTCACGTTTAGTCCTTTTTCCCAAAAGTTCTGATAGAACTACTGAGAGAGCACATGCCTTCTATCTTTACAAAGGATTACAGAAGAAAAGCCATTGATTAAACAGCCTGCTCTTCCCTTTCAACAGTAACAGCACAAATGGATACTCTGCTTGGATGAGTAAATGCCTGCAAAAGGCCAACAATTCCACCTATCCTTTTAACCTCTACAACTGCCTGCCTTCAGCTCTCTCACGTAGTGGTCCGACGGAGCAGTGTGATTGCCAACACCGTGCACAAGGACACAGTCCATGAACTTCCAACCAGCATGTTTCAGGAAAGGGGAAGGGGTGTGGACTTCATGCACACCTGCACAACCTTCCTTCTCTCTGCACCGTCAATGCCCCAAAGATCACTTTAGGCCAACCACAATAGGAATCTTCTAATAAACCATTAAAAAACCTAGAAGATTATTTTACTACTTTTTTAGCTCTTAGCCACATCAGGTATTTGATTTAAATTGGATTTAAACAGCACGGAAAAGTCTCTTTTCAGTTACTCAGATTTCTTAGTAAGTTAAATGTTTCCTCCCAACTTTCACTCTGGTCATCAAGTCTCTTCCAGAAAAAAAATGGACATTCTACAGAGCTCGATTTCGATATGAGAAACAAACTCAAACTGTCACGCTCTTGACAAATTTATACATAAAAGCAGACAACTCCACTCCCCAACTTTCCAATCTTCTATTAAAAAGGGGTGGGGGGGGAGAGTACTTGAACAGCTTTTTTTTTTTCCTCCTCCTGTGCAAGGGACTAACAGAATTACCATTAGCTATCAGTCCACCTTGTTTAATTAAGGCAATTATCTAACTTCAAGGAGAACTGAGTTTCAGGAGTGCATTTCACATCAGCCTTAAGAAAAGGTGGCAGCAGTCCCTGGACAAAAAACAAGACAAACACATAGAAATCAGAGCAAGGAAATGCTTTCCACAGGGGACTGTGGGTCTCTGATCTAATGATTTCCCTAGCTGAAAGATAAGCAACAATTCAGGAAACAAAAATGAGACACCAGAAATGAGCTATCATGTATTAGAGACTTGTAGTAAACAGGTCCTGCTGTTTCCAAAATCTTTTGAGTAGTGTTTTAGAGATTAGACAGCAAATACTTTAATTTTTCAAGTATGATTAATGCAATCGCATGATTACTTTAAGACATGCTCATTCAGTATGCACATTTGCGGTAATGATATCTTATTATTATGGTAATAGTGTTCTTACATAAACATGCATAATAGGCTTTAAAGGTGCTACACATGATAATTATTAGTTATCAAGATGTCAGTTGCTTAAGGAAAATGTTTAATTACAGGTTAAACTGATCAGATGCATGTTTTGTTTAATGTATAGCTTTGAGGAACAGATAACAACAAAGGCATCTCAGGTCTTGTCCATGTAGTCTGGAATTAAAATTTCAAGACAGAACTACTGTAATCCTTGTCTAGGCAGCAGGAGAGTTTCTCCATGCGTGAGGAAAAAAAGAGTATTATGGCAACAGGAAAGGGAAATCATTACAGGTTCTCAGCAAAGCCCACCTGTGGCAGCATGAAGAGAAGTGATGGTGATGGGGACTGACTGCAGTGCTGAGACACAAGCAGCAACCAGACTGGGAGGGAAGCAGGACACAACTTCTCCAGTTAAAGACTAACGCTCCAGTTCTACCTTCTGTTCCAAGGAGTAAAGAGAGCACTAGGATCTGATGAATCAAGATAGCTGTTATCTCCAGAATACGGAGCTACTAGAAAAAGGTCCCACAGAAGTGTATGTTAGGGATTTGATTGTTTCCAAGGATGATTTTTCGTAAGCTGGAAGGAAAGACAAAAGTCAATCTAGCCACAGAAAGTAAAAAATAAATGCACGACTTGGGGGATACATACAACCACAAAATCCTCTAATTTTTCCCAAATGTTAAAATAAAAGTAAGTAAGTACATTTCTGTATAGTATGTCCATCAATCAGAAATAGCACTACAAAAGGAAAAGGTTTAAAGAAAAAGTGTTTATAGGCCAGGCCTTTCCATCTGCCTGGTACTTGCCTTACATCCAATTCTCTTGCTTTAGCAGTTTAGTTATGTTAAAAGAAAAAAACAAAACAAAAAAACCCACCACAAAACAACAAACAACACAAAGAGAACTTGAAAATATGAAAATCAGCATTCTGCTCCTCATTCTGTATGATGGATGGCACTGCATACTCTATTATGGCATGGGAGCTACAGATCTAAAACAGTGTGCAGAATATTTGCAAACATGGGAGTAAATAGTCAAATTGGCAGCACAGCCTTCCAAAGCAGGAGTCAGTAACATTTCACTATGGAATGAAAAGGGATTTTTCTTGTACAGGCACAAGCTCTGGCTTGCTTTTGTTTTTGTAAACAATAGAAGGATTATTTCTACTGCCTCATAAGTTTGGCTTTGCATTTCATAGACATATACAAACACCCACTTTTCTGAAGTACACAGTGTAAACTAGGTGTAAGACAAGGCAAAACACAACTATAAGGAAACAGAATTTTCTTATTACGTACCCCTGCTCAATCACAATCAAGTCAGTGTACAGTGCACAAGTGCTGTCATGGCAGATTGAGCTATTCTTGCCCAAGCACAACACAAAAGCAACAAAGCATGGGAACCTGTATATCAAAAACAATGACAACAGCTTTGGTTACCAGCCTGGTGTTTGAATGTGACCTAACTGGTCTTGGAACCAAGCTGGAACCTAACTAATCTTGGAACCAACTAAAGTCTTGTTGTATTATGTTCTTCGAATGTGGTTAGGGCCTATTCACTGTGTTACAATGGCAATCAGTCCTCCACGCTAGCAATGCTCTAACTTGGCTCTACAGGGCTGACAAGCCCTGTTTTAAATGTAAAACACTTTACATTAATTATCTTTAAGCCTTACAGGCAAGATAAACAAGACTCAAAGAAACAGTAGATACTTCAAGTGCAGACGTGCCTTTGCAGCATCGTAGGTTCCACCAAATATGAAAATGGGCCTGTCTCATTGCCAAGCTGCCATCCCCTGGTAGGCCTACAATTCCTTGAGATGCATTCAAATACAAACTAGCAGCATGCTGTGCCAGTCAGCAGGGCTGACAAATATAAAAAGGGCAGTTATTTAACTTATCCCCACTCCACAGGAGCTCTGGACACAGAGGATCCATCTAATAGTAAAGCTGTTGCATTAAGCAAAAGGCTTTGTCTGCTGGATCGCAAGGTATTCCCAACTGCCTTACTTTAAACATTTACTGTACGAGAACCTATCAAGTTTAAGGAGAAAGCATATATTTAAACTAGCTTTCTCAACAAGGCCTGGCAAAACTCAGACTTGTAAGAGAAAGTTTCATAGACACCCTCTTTCTTAGATAAAACAGATAACAAGCAATACAACTAGCCAAGAGTATCACCACTTTAAATGTGTTCCAAATTACATACCTGGCAGCATTGCTTACAATTTCCCACAATTATTCTTTTAGCCAGAGGCAGCGTAAGTATTAAGACAATTCCAGGGTTAATATTATCTGAGACATCACCAGATATTATCCCAAAGTAAAGCCTCAGCAGCTCAGATACAGAGGATGTGTAAATTTAGTACCTGCAAGACACTGAAATGTCAGTTTTACATATATATGTATATATATATATATATATAAAAAGGGATAATGAAATTTTCTGCCTTGCCACAAGACTGGTTGAGGACAGGCTGCAATAGGACGTAACTGACGTTTCTGCATGGACTGTCGCTGGTTAACAAAAGGGCACCCGCAAAAGGGCCAGACCCTTCAGATCATCTTATTTTTCCCCTGCCCAGAATGGTTCTTGCTGGATTCCATCCATCACTGCCTTCCAGCCCAAGCCTTATCTGTCCAGACACAAGGGGTACAAAGAGACATTCTTCAACGTTCAGTCCCTTGATAATGGCAACATTAACTTCCCACAAGAACGCTGTCATGAGCTTGATGAAAATTAATATCCCTATGGCAGTAAGTCTACTGCTTAAGCTCCCTTGAAGCAGAAGGCTCAACAAGGTACAGCCAAACATGATATTAAAAGGTAAGAAAGTAAGCTCATACAAGAATGACACAGCTGACAAAGCATCCAACTATTCTTACATATACTTAAGAAAATAAATTGTTCTTTAATCTAAAATTCAGATGTCAGCTTCTATCTAGTCCTGCAGAGCTGCTTGAGCAACCAAACTGGTGATCTTTGGGGAAAGTCTCTTGAAGCTTATAATTGAGCTCACCCTGTTAGGCAATGCCATAAGTCACTGGGACAGTATGTTCTGACACCCAGAGGTGGAGGATGAAGTGAGAGAGACACACATACTCTTGAATTACCCTAACATAACTTAAACTTCAGGGCTTTAGACCAGCAGTAGCATGCTTCCTTCAGAAAGGCAACTAACAAAGTCAAACATCCCTCCACACTTGACATACAATTTCAAGCAGCTAGAAAGAAAAAAAAAAATAATATAATGGTTTAATTCTTATGATACAGAATTGAAAGACAATTTGATTTTAACAAAATATTCCAGACATAAAAGAGCCTAGGTTTGATCAACCCCGACTGGTAAAACATAGAAGCAGTGACGATAATGGTGTTGAATGCAAAAGCAGACTTCACTAATGTAGAAACAAGTAAAGTCAACATGCACAAAAAAGCATACATGGTCGAACAATGAGATTAGGTAACAAAACAATCCTCCAGTTTGGGAAAAGAATCCTGACAAATAGATATTTAGCTGCAGTAATAAAAAACTCATCACACTAAACACACCAGCCATTTGCCAAAACTACTCTTTAAAACATCATGGGTTACAAAAGAACATGAGCCTTAAAATCTGCCTGGAGATAAGAGACTCAGTTACACCTTTTAGCATATGTTTTATATGCGATGCCATATTTCACCATTTTTTATTTCACTTTCAGGGTGAATGCTAATGAGTGCTTCAAGTTATACACTAGTCAATGACCTCCAATCATAGTGAAGTAGTTTTGAAAAAGCAGGCTCAGAATCAGTGAACAAAAATACTCCAAATCAAGTTCTTGAAGAAATTCATAGCAGAAAGCCCACAGTCCTGGTAACTTTTAACAGACAGTGACAACCACTTTCCCTATTTGCACACACACTGCTGTACTACAGACTATAACAGTGAACCTAACTTCACACTGTTTTTATTGCAAAGTACCTTATAAACCCGTTTACCCCAATTCCCCACAAGCTTGGGGAAACTACACACAGGTTTTATTTCATCCAGCTCTGGGAACACAACCATTCTCTACAGTGAAACATGGCTAAAAGTTAAAGCATAACAATACCACCCTGAAGTTTGAGGCATGAAGTGGAAAAGAAAATACACACAGCACTTGAACCAAAGGGCGACCCTTCCATGGAGACAAAAGGCAGCCATTCAGAAGAGCACAGATAATGTTCTTTTATTCTCACCTCATGCACAGAGAATACCACAGGTTCCTAATGAACAGAAAAATCTAAAACCTATTTTACATCCTTTCTCCAAAAATGGCACCTCTATCCACAAAATTCTTTATTGTATCAATTAAACAGAAAGGTGAATATGCAACATTTACTACCCGCTCTTTCCAGCCTTTATTAGCTGGTTAGTTCATCGTAACCCTACCTGGCTTATGAGATCTGAAAGAATCACAGAATAGGTAGTACAATTAACAGCCAGCGAGATAAACACAAACAGCACCATTCAACAGTTTCATGTGCTTACTTTATTATACACTTTTATAGTAAGAGGTAGAACCAATAAATAACTCCATTAAAATCTCATTAGCTCTGATCAATGAGTGCAGAAGATAATGTAAGAACAAAGCTGAATTTAATGTGTTAGTGAAGGTGAAACAGGACCATTTTCTTCAGGACTCAGGTAAAAATTGACCTAAACTTTAACTAATCTTCTACATTATCTGCAGCAAAAGAAAGACAGATGAGTGTAAACACAACAGAAATAACGCAACATTTGTTCACATGATTTAGTACTAGATTAACCACTGTCTTCAGAGGAAAGGAACAAACCATCTCCACAACACAGCACTAAAGACTGCTGAATTTCTACACTTCCTTATGAAAAGCCAGCTGCTAAAATAAAATGTGCTCACTCTATTCAAGATATTTTATGTAACTGCAGGTAAGAATTCATTCCTTCCCTTTCTCAAGAGGATGGATTCTGATTTTTAGCCTACATAACTTAGGTTTACACAGTTATACTGTCCCTTTCTATACTTAGTGTTGATTATTTCCTTTCTAACAACTCTTGGAAATACCAGGCAACTTCAATCATATTTAAGAGCAACTAGAGGTTAGAAAAGATCTTTAAATTCCTACATATTTCATGAAAATAAGCAGAGCTAGATCCAAAATAATGACCCTCATGAGAAAAGGCCGGCAGAACACAGCTATCGTGTACATACTAACCAGCGGATCAGTGCTAAGATCAGCTACCACAGATGCTCCCTCTTGCCTGGTGGAGGTGTCAAAGGATGTGGTGAAGAGATTAGGGCACAAGGCTTGGGTTTGTAGGAAGTTTATAGAATCTTTTTTTTCCTCCCTCTCTTGTAGACATCAGACAAAGCGGAGACTGGAAAAGCATTCATTGCACACCAAATCTTTATCTTAAATATAGGAAAACCACACCATAAAAATGGGAGCACAGGGTTAAAAAAAGAAGTCTGGAAAATACATCTCCCTGAAAGCAAGACGCCACCATTTTAAATTGACAGGATTAGGAGAGCAGAAATCCAGCACAGAGAGACTACTTTTGACAAGAGAAACCCACCACTTATCTTCAGGTGACAGAAAGCAGTCCTGAACCATAAAACAATGGCTGATGTGGAAGAATCCAGTGGGTTTACAGGAAACATAAAATGCTTTTGTCTTGGAATTCTGGCTTTCAAAGGGCATTACATGAGTTCTGAAGCTAAGAGTGATACACTTAGAGTGCAATCCAACTTGCAGTCTTGTAAACATGAACTGCTATCTACACAGCTTAAAGTATTACAGTTTGTTAACCACAAATCAAACATAAAACACAGAACCATCGCTTCAATTTAAGTGACTTCTTTTATGTTAATAAGTCTGAGTATTTCAAGTGACTTTCCCTCCATATTTATTCTGAAATTCTACAGTGCTTCTTTCATAACGAATCTAAATACTGCATAAGCTGAACTTCACATTTATAAATATTTCAAAAAAAGATGAAGCTTTCCAATATAACATCTTACTTTCATTACTTGGTCTTTTTGATAAGTTGAAACCAAACATATAATGGATTGTAAAAGAAATCAAGTACAGCTTACTTATGTAGATGATGCTATGAAAATATTCAGAGAAAACAGACTTAGAATTAATATTGGACTATAAAAAGAAACCGAGCAGTATGTATGTGTTTTAAAAATACTTTAACTGAGCTTAGAAACAGCTCAGTGTTGCCAAAATAGCTTCAGTAAGTTGCAGCCAGTCCAAACATCTAACAATGGCACAGCTTCCAAAGTTATATATAATAAATACAAATAATGAAAGATGAATAGATAACTCACCACAAAACAGACGCAGAGAAAGGAACAGATTTTATAATGTGATAGTAAGTATGGGCTGCATTACAGAAATGGAACGCTGACAATTGTTCTACATTAGCCTCGTCTCCCTCAAATTTCTTAACTGCCATTACCTACAACTTGGTCTTCATCATCACCGCTGGTAATCTAGGAGATGGCACTCCTAACACTGTAAATTATACAATTTGTATTACAATATGGGAATGAAAGGTACTCACACAAAGCAGTGTGGAAGATGTGAATTTTAGTGTCAGGATAATGCTAGTAAATTCATGTACTACAAAAATAACAAGAGCAATAATGACAACGGACAGGCTTAAAGGCACAATTACAAACGCATTACTCCAACATAATCCTACTGCTTTACAATGGAATTTGCCCACCAAACAACAAAAGTCCTAGTGAGGTCGATTGGAGTTTTAACTCTGACACTGCTCTGTTGCTTCTGACTGACACCTGTAACACTTCAAGGGAAAACACCACCTGTAGCATTCCCACTTACAGTCCATTCTCAACTCACACAATCTAAACAGAAGAAGACACCAAATCTGAGCATCTTGCAAATTCCTGGAAGGAAAGCAGATTTTGGCAAGGGCCTAAACTGAACAGCCTGCTCCCATCTTTTCTCCTCGCTACACCCTGTTGTGTTTGTAGGGCACCTAGTATCAGATGCTCTAGAGCATGATCGTGCCTCTTATGAATAATAATAATTAATAATACCACCACACTCCACTGAGCTGGCTGCAGATCTGGTTTCCTGACGGCAACAGGGAAACTTGCAGGCCATGCATGCAGCATCACATAGCTGGCCGATGCTGCCCGGTGCTTGCAGGAAGGAGTCCCCAGGGAACAGTGGGGAGTGGGCTCTAGGCCACAGACTAAATTATCATCTCATTCAACATTTTTTCCTCTCTCATTCTACCTCTGTTCTGTCTTCAGATTTATGGGGCAATCACTGCAAGGGGTGGGGGCAGGTGGAAGAGACCAGGCTAGCTACTGACAAGGTTGGAAACAAAACAGGAAGACTATCAGCCTGCAGATCGGTGTCCCACTTTGATCACAGCTGCACACTCCACCTGCTTAGAAAGGCAACAACTACACAAGCTCATCCTTCCCCTAGTCAAAACAGAAGAAGAGTCAGCTGAGATGTGCTGACTGAAAAGACATGACACAGATCACTGACCCTTCTGTAGGCAGATAGGAACTGCCTCCCAGCAACTTTGGAAAAATCAAAGCAGTAGCCTGAGGGGGGAAAAAATGGCTTTCTTTTTTGCCTTCTCTACCCACAGCAAGGTGCATTCAGACACAGCCTGAAGGAATATGAGCTATTGAAAAGTGATGGAATAAATAGTAAAAAACAACAGAGGAAAAGGAGAGGAAAAACATCAAAGGAAACTGCAGCTAGCAGCTGGGAGGAGAGATTAAATCCCTTGTTAAAAATCCATGTTTTACAGGGCTTGCTAAAACATAGTAAGGAAGTGATCGTGCCCCTGTACTCGGCACTGGTGAGGCCACACCTCGAGTACTGTGTTCAGTTTTGGGCCCCTCAGTACAAGAAGGACACTGAGGTGCTGGAGCGTGTCCAGAGAAGGGCAACGAGGCTGGTGAAGGGACTAGAAAACAAGTCTTATGAGGAGCGGCTGAGAGAACTGGGGCTGTTTAGTCTGGAGAAGAGGAGGCTGAGGGGAGACCTTATCGCTCTCTACAACTACCTGAAGGGAGGTTGTAGTGAAGCGGGTGCTGGACTCTTCTCCCAAGAAACTAGTGATATGACCAGAGGAAATGGCCTCAAGTTGCGTCAGGGGAGGTTTAGATTGGACATTAGGAAGAATTTCTTTACCGAAAGAGTGGTTAGGCATTGGAACAGGCTCCCCAGAGAGGTGGTAGAGTCGTCTACCCTGGAGGCGTTCAAAAAAGGTGTAGACGTGGCACTCCAGGGCCTAGTTTAGGAGTCATGGTGGTGTTAGTTGATGGTTGGACTTGATGATCTTAGAGGTCTTTTCCAACCTTAATGATTCTATGATTCTATGATTCTATATATAAAGGGGAATTTCTGGTATTGTATGCACCTGTCTATCACATTTTTCCGCCTTCAGGGCAAACAGTGTTTTGCTTTAAGCCTCTTATGTCAGTATATTACATTACTTGGGTATTGTTATTTACAAAGTACTCTGTGTGCACCTACTGCTTTACATACAATTGAAATGACAGCTCAGGCCTTAAATAAGATGCAACATTTAATGAGAGGCATGGCAGCTCAAGATGACAGTAAACAAAAAGAAACTGCATTAAAAATATGCATCAAAACAGTGAAAGGGGAGACATATATAATATGCTTGCAAATTATTAGTTACTATTTTTAAATCAAAGAACTGTGATCTAAGGATTAAGAGCAGATGACTTGGGATGAAAATAAATAAATCTGGGTTCCCTACCAAAGTCAGGCACCAACAGTCAGCGTACTCTTTGATAAACTGGTAAACCCTTACCCAAGTTCTAACAAAAATGATAGCATTTCCTCTTGTAAGACTAGGAAAGGCTGTTTTAGTAGCATAATAAATTGCACAGAATCTCAAATACTTTCTGCACCAGACCCATAGGTAGTGTTTGAACTACGAGGTATTTTTTTTGAGCTATGCTATCTTGATGGAAACAAATAAGACAGTACAGAATTACCCAACAACCTACAGAGAATGAGCCAACTCGTAATTACTCTTCACTAGTAAAATGTGAAAACTTATTGCTGAATTTTTGCTGTTTCCTGTTCAACTAGGTGGATTTTATTTGTAATTCTTTTTTGTAATACTGCACAATGGTTAAAAACAGAAATCTCTGTCCCATCATACTTGCAGGCAAGTCCAAATCAATCTTAACTTTCTTGTCAACGAACTACTCAGTTTATTCGGTCTCTCGCCATAACATAGGTCATTCAGACATGTACATTCATGGAATCTTTTTCCCCTAATTCTCTCCATTTTTCAACATCTTTTCGAATAGACACTAGAATTAGCTTGCATTTTAGCAGTCTCACAAATGATGCTTTCTAAGGTCATGCCACTTCCTTGTCCTAAATGATACTACCCTGCTTCTTCACCTGAACATTGTACTCACCCTCTTACCTCCTCAGAGAGAAATAGGTGGTGAGGTTCAAACTGTTCTCAAGCATGACCAAACCTATTTTTCTGGAGCTGCTGCCCTCAACTGTCTTATATTCTCCAATCCATAACTATGACCTACAGTCTTTTATTGTGCATGTGCCCTCTTGTACTTGATTGTATTAAAATGCACATTGTTCAAATAAGCACATGTTGCCAATCTGGGTCAGTCTGTGCAATTCATTTTCTACCTTTAAATAAATAACATTTAATGTCACCAGAATTTTTTATCTAAAAGGACACACACTGTATTTTCTTACAGATTGTTAAAGACACTGGACAGTACTCTGACAAAAACTCTGAAAACAATGGATGATCTTAACTTTATAATGCAACAAAAAACTGTCTTTTCCCAGGTGGTTTTTTTTTCCATTTTCCAATATTTCCTAGAACACTGACATATTAGTAACTCCTGTGGTTGGTGGTATGTAAACTGAAATATACATAAAATGAACCTCAAAGAGCCTGCAAAGAGACCATTTGAAGTGACCACTCCCATTATTGGTAAAAGCTTGAAAACCAGCTGGGACATCTGAAAGCTAATACGCCACTACAGGCCACCAAAGAAGTGAATGAAAAGCAAACCCAATGCAGCATGATTACTCAAAGCAGTAAGCAAATGTAGTGCTGCATGCTGAAGTAGCTGCCAGCAGTAGTAATGCCAGCTTGTAAAGCCTGCTAAGAAGGAATTACAATAATTGGGGATTGTAGTCATGAGCTACTATAGCAAGTCATCACAGGACAATAAGGGTGAAGCCTATGTAACCAGATAAAACACAGCTTTCTTATTGTGTTCATGGAAAAGGTGTAATCACATACAGCACCAAGATTTTTTTGGTTTACACCTTGTACCTGTATGGCTCTTAAGCCAAAACAGCAAAGGAAAGAAGAGCCTTCAAATTAAAAATCTCCAAAATCCAACAAGTTGTTTTGTTTTGCAGTGGGGTGGAGGGCAGGGAATTAAGTGGCTTCCGTGTATCCACAATGACAATACCATTAAAGAAGGATAGTGAAAAATATAATCCTCTAACTACAAGAAAGATCAAAAGAAGGGATTTTGTGATGGTGGCAATGGGGTTGTTACACTATCTGATAAAAAACATAACTGGCTACATCAGAACACACGCTAAAAGCACACGCTAATGGCAAGGCTGCTTTCAAAGCAGCAACGTGAAAGCAATTTGGCTTTTCTCTGCACCACCTACTTTGAATACTGCCATTTTTATCAAACCTGAAATTACCGCAGCCTTCACTAAGTAAGCCAAGGTTAACATTGGCAGCAATTAAGGTAAAGTAAAAGCTAAACTATAGCCAAAGCAGAGTACAGTTGACCATGAAACTGTAATGCACATAAAATACAATACTATGAGGTGTGTTCTTCCTAAGGTCTTAACTGCATGAAGTGCTTTAAACATGCTGTACAAATCAGTTTAATCTCACAGAGCCAAGAAGCAGGATTTTCATCCAGAATATATTACTGCTTATGCCTTTGTTCTTCTGAATCATGGCTGCTGAATCCAAGAGGTTAACAGCTGGAAATTAGCATATTCCTCTAACATTTGAGAATGCTTTAAAGCACTGATTAATTTTTCTTATCTGTTAACGTATTCCCTCCTCCCCCATTACAGATCGAAAATGTAATAAACTAAGATGTTAGTAGTACACCATTTGAAAACTTTTTGGGATAGTTTTGTTCCTAAATCCTCCTGTCTGAACTTAATATTTTCATAGTAGAGGTCACAGTCAACAAGAGTTACTCTATTCACCCCTCATTCGGCAGTAGAGCCCTGAGTTTCAGATGTTACAGTTGAGTCATTCCCAGGAACATGGCAATGCCACAAAGAGTGAATAGGACTTCATGAATATCAACCCTACAAGCAGCAAAAAAGCAAAGACCAAAAGATTTTTAAAAGCCTGTTTTTCCTCTATTCAAGTATTTTGAGCTTTACAAAACCCTAAACCACTAAAGAAAACAAAAATGCCAAGAAGAAACAGCTGCAAAAATGGCACAATCAAAATAGTTTCTACATACTTTGAAACACTTTTCAAAGTTTTCCAGATCTTAGCAAATAACAACTGGGTCAAATTTCCTAAGTTTGCAGATAGATGATCCGTTTCACAAATAATTTTAACATACAAGTGGCATATATGTTAAAATTCTATTTACATTCATCTAAAGATCACAATATTTGACTACACGAGCTTAAAGTTTTTATATGTTACAAAATATTTTCCCAAATCTAGCAAAAGCTTAAGGTAATTCTTTCAGGAAGGCTGTCATACGTGATCTCTACTCAAATACTTTTTGCCCTACAAGCAAGCACAGCATAGGATATGGGGAGCTGGTATGTGTAACAAGATACAAGGAAAATAAATAAGATGCTCTATAGAGGAGGGAACTTAATGTAAATTAATAACAGACCTATACAGCTATGCAAATACTTACATGAACTGAAAAGAGGCTGTTGAAGATTCAGTGTGGTACAGTGTGCTTAAATGGGCACGACGGCAGTCAAACTATCAGCACTACTCTGATTATCAAATGTATGTTTTGAAAAAATGCCAGTAGGCTGTGTTATACATTTGAACCTGCTCTTTTTTGCAAATAGAAAGAGATGCTCACTTGTAAAATAAATACTTAAGGTCAGCTAAAGCCAAGAAAGAGGTCAGAATGAACATAAAGAAATCTTCCCTCTACCAAACTTTAACCAACGCAGTGGACTGAAACTATGATGCTGAAGGTTGATTTCCTTACTTCCTTGTGCACTTTAAGATCTGATGTGACACAGGCAGTAAAAATCCTAGGTCTTGTGCATCTTTTTTTTTTTTCCCCTGAAAAGACCTGGGCTCCTTAACGCCTTTGCAACATCAGGCCTTAATACTTCAGGCCCACGTTACACTATATTGATTAAAACAGTAATTCAGAAAACCTAGGGAAAAGAAAAGGGGGGCTGAACAATCACAGTCAATCTCATCACCTCAATGACATGCTGTGAATGTAATTAATCCTACGTTTAGTTAGAGAACTTCACACCCTACACATAAAGCAGCAACTCCCTGCTGGCTTCAGACTAGGTAATTATGTTCTAACAAGGACTAGGTTTCCATTATAACAAAGATATGAAAAGGAAAACAGACCTATCAAGCTAGCCTATCTTTCAGGGTATGTCTCACCTGCAAATCAAGAGAAGCAAATATAACATGCTTAGGAATATCTGAGTTAGCTCTAATTTAGTTAGTTGTAACAAAGATAGCAGCTTCTACAGAGACTGCATAAATGCCACCAGGAATCCTGGTTTTTACTCTAAAGCAAATAGTCCATGCTTGAATGGGCATGTAACACCCACAGTCACCAAAATTAGCAAGATTATATTTGTCTTACATTGTGGAGCACATACACCGGAAGGTGCGACTACAGAGCACACATACATTAAAGCAGCCTATATACCGGTATAACAAATCAAGTTGCAGATACAGTTCCACAGGACACACAGCTCATCTCTCTTAACGTACAGATCCCCTTTACTGCGTGAGTTGAAGCTACTACAATACACAACACAAATAGTGATTTTATAATTTTTTGCAATAGAACAGATCATGAATAAAATGTGAGATGGTAAGTTAAAAAGTAGAAAAATAGTGATAATGAAAAATATAATACAGATTACATGGGATCAAACACCTTATTCTCCTGCATTCCTCATGCCCATAAAACTTTGAGAAGTATACAACTATACAACTGTGCATAAGTAAGTGTACTAACCTCTGGAAAACTGCCAGGAACACTAACAGCTTCACCTCCAATTCAGGAACACAGAAAAAATACATTTACCAATACTACAGCGGTACATGGTTAAAACTAAACACGTATTTAAATGCTAGGTAAAAATATTTTAAATCAGCATGCGCTCAATTGTTCTCTTATGTAGGGACGCAGAACAATACGCACTTAACTGCTTGCCTGGACAAGGACTCATAGGAAGTCACTCAGCCTTCCACCTAGCCACTCATGTTATGGCCAGCAGGCACCATGTGGCCGAGGTACCAGAGGGCACATATGTACAACAGTAGACAACAAAAAGCAATGTGAATAGAGACTGGCACAAAGGGGAGTACAAAGCACTGGAGAAAGACATCAGGCTACACAAAGGAACCTCAGGATAGCAAGAGTCAGTGGGTAAACGACTCTGACTTCTATAAATGACACAACTCCTGTGGGGTCACAGACACATAACTCCCCTCCGGCAGAAGGGAAAAAGTTCTCTTGCAACGAATCCACACCTAGATTCCCCTGGTCTTCGCAGTCCATATTGCAGCTATCAGACAACCAGTGGTTTCCCCAAAGGTCTTTCTCCTCTCCCTCATCTCCTTCTGCTCAGAGTAAGGCATGAAAGATGGAGAAAAGCTCAGACTTCTAATACAAATTTAGTTGTAAGTTCACCTTGGAAAGGCTGCCATATCTATCATAGTGGTTTGTAAAAGCTCTGACCTAAAGAAAAAAAAGCATGCAAACCAGACAGATTAAATTTAATTTTATTATGGAAATGAAAGTAATAACAGAAGTGACAGCAGGGTGGATGATAAGCTCACTTAGCAGGGGAATCAAATGAAGTGATGACATGTCATTATGACCTCAGGGGTTAAAGATGCAATTTTCCATCTGGCTGCATCTGGCTTTTCAACATAAATGTTGACACCACCTGCTGAGATTTACTACAAGATGCCTCCATAGGTCTTTGTCTAGCTTTTGTTACCCACGTTAACATTTACTTCTCCCTTTTTTCTGCTCAGTTTTGCTGAGCAACTTGCTCCCTTTCTTCAAAACCCAATGAACAGTTAGAAGGATTTTACATGCCACTTTATATAACAGATCAGATTATTAACAGTAACTTCACAAGCAGCTCAGAGATATAAGAGAAACCTACAAAGCAGGTAAAACTAGCCTTAAGATTGCAAACAGGAAGATGAAACTTTAGCTACACTTGCTAATACCTTGCATTGTCTAAGACACTTAGGAATCTACTTTTCTCTTGACAGGTACCCAAATGAAATAATTTATCTGAAAAAAATCTTTAGAATTAACGAACTAGATTGTACCCACCATACCCAATTGACTAGTAACCACCGGCATGTGTTTTATTCAGCATTTTAATAGTTTCCAATTCCAGATAGATTGTGCTTAAAATAAATCACCTTTTGCCAGCCTAGTGACACATTCACTTATTCATCTGGTTTAGCCACAGCCAAACTATGATCTCAAAACAAATTTGCATCAGCTATCGACACAGTTGGCTATAAAGTTTCTGTTTCCACACTGAATATTTAAAAGCTACTACCAGTGGTGTTCCTCTCCTGGAGGCTTAATCTGGAATAGGACCGTATGCTTACTACCTCTTGATACATCCATTACATTTTTGCCTATGCCAAGCTTTTCTAAACTTTACAGCTCTCAGACTTCTCTCTGCCAGTACAGGTGAGCTAAAAAGCTTGCTTCCAGCTGTTTTTAAAGTGCCCAGATTCTTCACTAAAAAGAACCTACAGTCTGTTTTAACTGTTTAAACAAAGAGGCCCCAACCTCTACTAGGACTTGGTTACATACCAGGGAAAGAGGGGAAGAAAAACCCTCCACAGATTTTGAGAGCACCCTGGGACTACAGCTATGAAAAAGACAGGAGAAAAATGGAGATAAAGAAAGTTAATGAAGCTTGCATGGAGCAAAGGATAGCTAAGAAACAAATCAGAGGAAGTATCCAGACTGATCAGACGCACAAATAACTTCATTGAAAGACCACCACGAAAATACCTGTAAATACGTTCCCCTCCCAAAACTCTTTCACCACAAAGGCAATTACCAGAGGGACGTCATAACCTTCTTCCCCTGGAACAGAAGATGTACCACCCCCCTCTCCAGATGCCTTACTCACCTTGGGGAGCTGGGAACCCTTGCTCTTAAGAGACAAGTCGACACCCATTTCTATATCTGTTAAGGTATTTTCTGAAGGGCAAATGAACTTTGTTGCTCCCTTCAACATAAGGGAAAAACCAAAGTGTTCCTGTTTACTTTGCACATGCTTAACTTCAAGCACATGCTTCACTGCTAAACTGAACAGGAATGACTTAAGCATATGCTTAAATGCTTTCCTGATTCAGACCCGAAAAATAGGAATGGTTTCTGCAGTTCCTCTTTCTCTTGTTCTCCTAATGACAGACAACTATTGTGCCATGTCATTATGACAATAAGATAGCTTAATTGCCCTCTTTCCAGAAGCTGTCAGTTCTGCTTAACTGGTACATAATGTATGCGTCTGGGAGTAAATGTGTTAATGTATCAGTCACTTATATCTACCATACATTTTCCCCTGCTGTATTTAAAGAAAGCCTTGGTTTTTATGACTGACTTGCTAGGCATTATATTCACTGATATGGGCAGCAGTGGTATTACTGTCTTATGACTCATTTCTTCATGGAAGATGCATGAAATAACTTTCTCCTCCTTCATTTACTGCACTTCTTCAACTCAACTTCAACCTGAACATGAATTTCCCCATACTTGTATTTAAGGTGTGGCCAAAAAAGGCCTCCTCAAAAATGACAGTGTAAAATGAACTGGCTTTTCCTGTAACTAATCAGGATTGATGAATCAAGATGTTTGGAAACACCTGTAGTTGTTTTAGAATATTTTGTGCATTGTTTTCCGGTAGTAACATAGTCCTTGAAAGCATACAGAGGAGAATAAGAATAATATCTACAACATGTAATAAGCAGCTATGAACTGAAGGCCTTTAATTCTCTAAGAAGTACTAGTAAGGTTACACCTAAATACACAGCCTATGAGCCTGGCTCAATTCTCTTTCATATTCTCCTTTCTGACCATGATTATTACCGAGTTCCCTCTGTGTCCCCTCACTGCTTCTTGTGTCTTGTGCACTTAAGTTATTTTTTTCTCCCACAGTCTCTCGTTAAATTGTGAACTGGAATGCAAAGACTATTTTTAACCATTGTTCTACGAGTCTATATGTTGCTATATTAACAAAAAGGACAATGGCATTTTTTGTGTTTGTATTAGTAAGGCCTTCCTTTTCAGAGAAATATTACTTGCAACTCATACACGTACTTTTGTGGGCTTTCAGAGAAGGCTGTGAAGACATAAAAAGTGAGGGAGAAAAAACAAAAGCTGTGTGAAAAATAGAATAAATCTGACAAGCACAATATAAAGCTTAGTAAGATTTGAACACGCAGCTTGCTTTCTTCATTTAATCCATTTCTCACTGTTTTCCTACCAATACTTTTGGTTTTAAATCGTTAAAGCACGCTGATGCTTCTAACCAGTCTGGTTGCGAAGTTCCCAAGACTCTGGAAATAAGTAAAGCCACGCTGACTCCATTGAAAGAACACAGGTGAGGCACAGAAGTGAAGTGTAGGGGCTTTGCCTGGAAGTGGCAGACTCACTATTTCCTCTCAAGTGAAGCAGAAGCCAAAGCATATTGCCAGGTAGAGTGAGCTGGCAAGCAACTACAGGGGCAAGAGTACACAGAGCACAGAGATTTGTGACACTTATTCTGGTGTTAATAATCAATTGATACAACTCATATAATCCATAAATCAACTGTTTCATACAGATGTAAATGGTTTGCATGTGCGTCTNACTGGGGGGCAGGGAACGACAACGACGACGATGACGGGGACTGGGAGTAAAACCCGTGGGTTGAGATAAAGACGGTTTAATAGGACAGCAGAGGAAGAGAAAATAATAATCATAATGATAAAAGAATATACAAAGCAAGTGATGCACAGTGCAATCGCTCACCACACGCTGATCAATGCCCAGCCCGTCCCTGAGCAGTGATCGCCGCCCCCCGGCCAACTCCCCCCAGCTTATATACTGAGCATGACATCCTATGGTATGGAATATCCCTTTGGCCAGTTTGGGTCAGCTGTCCTGGCTATGCTCCCTGGGAAGCTGAAAAGTCCTTGACTTAGTATAAGCACTACTTAGCAAAAACTAAAACATCAGTGTGTCATCAACATTACTCTCATACTAAAGCCAAAACACAGCACTATACCAGCTATTAGGAAGAAAATTAACTCTATCCCAGCCGAAACCAGGACAGCGTCTGACCAGAACTGGAAGTTGTCAATTCTATTAGAAGTTATAAATTCAATCCTGAAATAGAAATTGTTTCCAACCTTTTTCCTAATGTTACGTAAGTGCTATATAACCATTTTTGTTCCTAAGAAAGGCCACAATAGAATGAAAATTCCCCAGAAGCTGTTTTTTCCCCCCAAACCGCTAATATAGTAATGTAAATTCACATTTTTATTTAAGATGCAATTCCCCCCTCCCTTCTCCAATGATGTCACCACATTAAAAAAAAGAGCACTGAATGTCTTCGTTTATGTAGTAAGAATAGCTGGATAGCCAAGGTTACTAAATGAAAAAGACTGATCACACTTCCATTTATAGGAGGTAGCATTTCTTTTGATTTTACTGATATTTGTTCATAGATGAAGTACGCTAAAAAACATTTCCCACATCAATAACTACTTAAGAACTTACTTGGTTTTTTGAATCCAGATGCAATAGTCTGTAATGAAGAGATCATTAAGGATGTAGGCAGGGTCATTCTCCCTAAAAGTCTTGTGAATGTCCAGCAGACACTTCAAAACCGCAGCTTTTCCTGGAAACAGATTTTTATTTTTGTAATTCACTAGAAATCATAATAGATAATCTTTACCATCTTCTCGCCTTTCAGGCTTTAATAACCGTGCTATCTACAACCACCTTGTAACTTCAAGTTGATTCACAGTCTCAGAACGGCAGTAAGATGACTACGTCCCTCAGTATCCACATCTATGTGGATGTGGAGCCTCTGAATTTAGTAGGAATCTCTCTGTAAGACTAAAGCCTCAAGGCATAGTCATGCATGTAATTCTCTACAGCTGAAGAAGCCCCCTCCCCCAGCTTTTCCACTTCTCTCTGAGCTGTGCTGGCCCGAACTTTAGCACAGTCATACAGTGAACCATATTGAAGGGGAAAAAAAAAAAATCAAGTTGAAAAGTAACTTGCAAATAACAAAAAGTTATGCCCCATCATTTATCTGAAGAAAGAGAAAACCTATTTCCCTGTAGGCCTACACAAATACCTGTTCTAGAAAATAATAAGGTTGGAAACACACAGCCCACAGCAGGGTCAAGTATGCAGGAGCCACAGCAATTGTGTAAGCCAGTGTAAGCAATACCCTCACCTAACATCTAACCATTGCCTTAAATTAAGCAGAACTTTTCCTGCTTCTGTTAGTTACAGAACAATTTGGCAAACTGAGCCCCAGAAAGAAAAACTCACTTCATGCTCAAGAAGGTACCATCTGACATACAGTTAATAAATGCAGTAAAAGATTAAAAACTTGAATGTTTTCTCATTGCACAACCAGAAATGTTTCTGTAGTCAGTTTAATTTTCTTCATATGCAACCATTGTTTATGAAGAAGAGAACTGATTAATGTAACGTCCAGTTAGCTGGAATCTCCTCCCTTAGTCTTCTGATGAACATTGCAAAGGGTTAAGTGCTGGAACACTCAAAAAAAAAAAAGTAAGTTTTCACTGTTTAATGGGGTGGGGGGGAACATTCAAATGAAAACAGCCACTACTGCAAATGGAATCTAATAAGCCTCTCCCAAGAGGCTGGCTCCTCCTAGGCTATGAAACCTGAACATGGATGAAATTACATTTTACAGATTCAAAAAAAAAAAAAAAAAAAAAAAGATCAGCACTCCCCCTGCTGTTCAAGCACAAAATTTGTTTGTTTGTTTTTAAGTAATTCCATGCTGAAATAATACAGACAGAGAATGAAAGTTACAGGATGTGGAAGACGGCAATAAGGAGAAAGAACCTGGACAGTAAAAAGCCATGGCAAACAGAACTGAGAAAACCCACTGGTTTGGAAGAGACCAATTGAAGAAAAGTCAGGAAAGAAAACATAAAATCCCAAATATAGCTGATGAACTTTTAGATTGTATCACCAGCAATGCCTGTCAAGCCAAGGTTGTCAAACTTAATTATTTTGACTAAAATGAAGTGTGCTCTTTTAAAAAGAAATTATACATGGAATTAAAATTTTGCTAGTTTTTTAAGGTTCTAGCTGTCAAGCTGCCAGCCTGAACCACTTACAATATCCACTGTTACTCATCTGCCAAGTAACAATGTAAATTAGTGACTACAATACTAATTCTCAATAAAAAGTAGTCTTTCTTCATAAATTACAGTTTTAGATTATAGTAGCTTAATGGGCCTCCAATCAGCTAGACTTAATATAGGGAACCCTACATACAGGCAAACGGCAACTACTGAACTTCTGCTTTCAGAACATGTACCTGTACCGGGTCTGGCCGAGGGGGAGCCGGTGTTCCCCAGGCCAGCCTGCTGTGCTCTGCGTCGGTGGCTGGAGGCGGCACCAGGGTCTGGCTGTGGCCGGGCGGTGCCTGCCCAGCCCCGGGGCTGCCCCTCCCTCTCCCTCTCCCTCTCCCTCT